>LS586019.1:282551-299522 GCA_900490775.1 Pristionchus maxplancki
GAAGTGGTTAAGACCCTGAAATGAAAGATTAACACGAAATAATTGCGGAAGCTCACTGTAGCTGGAATCCATCCGGACATCCATAGTTTACGCTTCCTTCAAATCTTCCAATTAAAAACACATTTTGACAGATCTCATAGTTCATGCATTTTGATGCAGCGTAGAATCCAGTTGTGTTACAATCTTCTGCACTTTTTTTTACGTTTTAACGTATTTAAAAATAAAATGATTAATTTGTGAAACTCGCACTTTGTTCGGTACAGCGATATTTCGAATATCTTGCACGATCGTCCGGGTTCACCACAGGACCAACGCATTTGAGGGGAACGTTGTTTCGGCGGCAGGCTCGGCTGATAAATAAGGATCACGAATTGAAAAAAAAACGTCAAATTCTTACCTTTGAGCATTCGTATACATCGACTTCACACTGATTGGAATTGAAATACATATCAACATCGCAAGTTACTGAAATATATAAGTTACTTTCATTTGATTGAGCACGAATAATAGAGCAGGCGTTGATACTAAAGTAGCAGCTCATGCCGATTCTAACCATCTTTAAATGACCGTAACTGGGCTAAGATGACACAAATCACATGATTTGAAATAATTTTTCCTAACAAGTTAGACATCTACAAAAGTTAAGCAAAACTTACACCGCTTTCGGCAACGTGCTTTTCTTCCACCCGAAACAAGCTGAAATTGGTCACAATTAAATTAATGTAGATTGATTCTTCAATTTCGGCTACCAATTGACCTCCTCGAATAGTTATGAACAATAAATGGCCTCAATAACGCAACCTTGTCACAAGTGGCGATCTTGTTACGGTTATCCGTCCACTTTTCGAAAAGAGAGAACGTGGTCCTGAACAGGAAATGTGAAATCACCATTTTATACAGGAAATGCTGCATCGAAAATTCAGGAACGCACTCCAAAAAGTAGTCCCCCCGGCAGACGAGTTGCTTTGTGTTATCGACCATTGCCTGAAATTAAAAAAAGAAATGTGACAATTAACAGCATCAAAAGGTGTTGCGGGACCGGCAAACGAATTACAGTACCAGTCAAAAGTTTAGCCCCAAAATTCATATCGTCATAACTTTTTTCTAAAATGAGATAGAGACCCACGATTTGGAGCAATGGATAGAGAAACCATAGGAGAATAACCGCATGTGATATGCGAGAGTGCTCCTCTCTACACTCATTCGCTGTATTTTTTCTCCCGAGGTGTTGTCGTGAATTATTTTTTAAACCTCAGGGGATTTTTCTCGGAACCGTCCAACAAAATGCGATCATAGTAAAACCATTGATGTTTATAATCCGCTATAGGGCTCTTTGACCACATTTCACAATCGACCACACTTTTTTTGCGGAAAGTGATGTAACTTCAGTCATTGTTGGTATTTTGGCTTCAAATTTTGAAGGTATGCTCAGTAGATGATGAATTGGGACTCGGTTTTCGCTCTGGTACACGCGAAATACAAATCCGATGACTTTAACATTTCAACGCCTCCACTAATGGATGTTTAACTACTACACTGCATAGGTTCATAAAAAATGTTTCATTTTTTTTATTTATTTCACGTGGTGGCTATTTCCGGATGGGGAAAAAATGACGTAACGAAAAATGTCGATTTTTGGAGCCGAGCGTCCGATTCGGTTCAAACTTGGCATAAAAAAGTACATCATCTACTGAGCATACCTTCAAAATTTGAAGCCAAAATATGAACAATGACTGAAGTTACATCACTTTCCGCAAAAAAGTGTGGTCTATTGTGAAATGTGATCAAAGAGCTCTATAGCGGATTATAAACATCAATGGTTGTACTATGATCGCATATTGTTTGAATGTTCCGAGAAAAATTCCCTGAGGTTTAAAAAATAATCTACGACCACACCTCGGGAGAAAAAATACAGCAAATGAGTGTAGAGAGGAGCACTCTCGCATATCACATGCGGTTATTCTCCCATGGTTTCTCTATCCATTGCTCCAAATCGTGGGTCTCCATCTCATTTTAGAAAAAAGTTATGACGATTTGAATTTTGGGGCTAAAATTTTGACTGGTACTGTAAATAGTTTCTGGAAGCCGAATATTAAATTATGCCACATAACGTCTTTCTCATTTTGCCCTATTCGCAAGTAATGGCGCGGTCGGTGTTCTATGGTAGAGCCCCTCACCGCTTCGCAAGCGCCGATTGGGAAGCACGGAAGGTCGAGCGCCCTCTGAATAGCATTGGAGCACGCTGAAAGCCCGTGATTAGCGTGACTTGTAGTTCCATTACAAACGTGGCTTCTAGGGAACGGGACTTGGCAAGGAGCCAAAAATTCGTTTCAAATACCGGGTTGACCATGCAGTCTCTTGATTGAATAAGTGTCCTATCCTCACCATCCTCTGCCGATAAAACTGTGTGAGGAAGCAGGATAAGGAACAGCAGGAATGTAGCCATCTAGGAAGTAATTGGGCTGATAAAAGGCGAAAATAGGGCAGAAAATCACCTGTCCGACCGTTCGTCGTGGGGGAAAGAGGCGAGAATGGGAGGAGAAAGGTGAAATGAGAAAGAGTGAAAATGAAGGAATAATTTAATTAGTGGAAATTTCCCTTTTCACTTAAATATTCGTCACGACTAGAGTGTCGAAAACAACATTCTGCCAACTATCGACTATTCGAAATGATTCGTAATCGACTAGTCGTTTAGTCGTCGACTATCGACTCTCTCTCATTTCGACTTTTCAGCTAGTCGATGAGCGGCCAAATAGACGAATAACGGGGAGGGAATCGGTCATCCATTTTGAAACATATTCGAATTCACCTCATTCACCGCCTCAACTCCGCTGATTCGAGAGGAATGAGAATTTTCGCGACTAGTCGATGGCTAAACGACTAGTCGATGGCTAAACGACTAGTCGATTACGAATCATTCCGACTAGTCGAATAGTCGATGACCGGCCCTAATCGACTAATCAGTTCGAAATGAAACGAATAGTCGTTTGTTTTCGACACTCTAGTCACGACCTCTTCATTTTGCCTGCGCTTTAGGGAATCTTGGCACGCATCCACGATTCTAACAATCAGATTCAATGTTGTTGTATGCACAAGTTCATTTTATCGAGATGGGCGAATGAATTGAATGTAACATCTCAACAAAATCTCTCTTCGTTATATTGATCCTTCTTCCACGAAAGCATTCTTTGCAGATAAAATTTCCTGGCTCCCGTTAAGAGCCTTCGAGTAGATCTGTAAGAAAAGGTTTTAATTTTGGTTTACAAATATTGTCACTCTAAACCCGCATTATAAAGACGAGCCTTATTTGTTGAATTATAACATAAATGTAGTTTGAATTGCGTTCAGTTGCCACATAACGAAAGTCCTAGCGTAGATAGGACAATCTGCAATCGTTTCAAGAGTTTTGGAAACGGGCAAACTCGCGGAACAATGTGAAAGTGTCAATACTGGGGTTCACTTTTTCAGGTAATTCTGCCTGATCAGGTGAACGACCCGGTCGAATCCACCTGACACGAGGGCTCACAGGGAGTATAAAAACTCGGCCGGTTTAAAGAAATTCAAACGCAAAAGTGCGGGAAATGAGTTTGGCCCAGACCTACCGTAATAAACCGAAACTACGAAATATAGTGTTTAAGAAAAATGATACTCAACCAACACTTGGTTCATATTTGGTCCCAACACGATCTGCCTCTGTGCGGTTAACAAATATACTGTTTACCCGCTGACCGCTTACAGCCTATTTCTGTTGTATGGAAACGAGTTTTTTGAGCCCTCGTGCCTGATCAGGTGGAATGGTTTTTCGAAAAAGGTTTTGTTCACCTGATATTCTCGAGAATAATTTTGTGTCACCTAAAAAGATTAGCGAGGAATATTAGTATTCCCTGAAATTCATTTGGCACTCCACTTGTCCACCACTAATTCCCTACAGAGAGACGAGAAATGGGCGGCCTATTGAATTCAGGCGACACAAAACTATTTCCCTCTTATTCCGCGTCGACCTGTAGGTGAGATTGGCGCCGGCAGAAATGATTTTCTATTTGATCAGGTCACCTATTCACCGCCTAAAAAGTGAACCCTAGTCAATACAATCTAAAAGGAGGGAGGGTGAAATTGTATAGTCGTCTATCTCTCACCCCTCCTTCTTGCTCGTCCCGAGTTGGTGGATAATATGGCAACGATGAGAGGGATTTTATCGAATGGCGCCGTGTAGAAAAACAACATCGTAGAACGAGATGATACTTTCAATGGATATATATTTTCATCAATGTTTCCCTTGACGAGCTGGAGCATCACGAGTTCAACGTGGTCAGCCGTTTTTTGTTTTATAGAACATAAATACTTTTTTTCAGTCAATAGTCGGCATAACAACGACGTAGATACTAAACATAATTCTTAATCGTGGCGAACCGGAGACGATGCGCCATCGAAACTCGACCATTTAATCCCTGCTTTTATGACTTGATCTTCTCAGAAGAATGACCACTTTTTGAATTTTTTTCACGCCAGCGTCAACGATAAGCATAAATATTTTTTCCTTGTGTAAACATCGTTCAATTTGCATTCGAAACAAACAACATAAATCAATTATACAAGGCAATAAATTCCTCCCCACTCCTTCTCCCCACACTCTTCTTCTCTTCACTAGTGCCAATCGGTCGACCGCCGCTTTTCGGGGTAAATTTTAATTTTTTCTCTCTTATTTTTTTAACTTTCTTTGATTATTTTGTACTCGGTGGAGGCTAGAATTTAAGTACTTCTGTCAAATGTTCCACGTTGGGTTCTCGTTAGTGTCGAAAATGTCTGCCTTTGCTTGATTTATGTTCGTTTGAGTGCTTTCTGACCTTCCGATTCGAGACTCGGATTTGTGGTCTGACTAGTCTGGTGAACGATAGAACCTAGAAATGCGCTCTTGCTCTCAGTATTCTTTGTTCTCACTTATGCAAATATCGATTCATTTCCCTAATAAACATACTATTTGTTTGTTTGCTGCTGTTGTTTTTCAATATCGTCTATTGATTAACTTTAGATATCTGTTCTGGGGGGACCCATCTCCAATTCGATGCCCAAGTTCCGATAGGATTTGATAGATCTCCCGGCACTACTAGACCTCCGGCAGCGACCAACCCATTCACTAGGGTTGTCTATTCGGATTTTTATCCTTCAATTCCGAGCCAATTTCCCTCTAATTCTTTGTCTCACGGAGGTTCCGATCCGATCTCATTTCATAGACAACCACCATCCACCGCGGGTAAAATGAGAAAGAAATAAGGGCAATAGTCGGTGTTCGAGAGTATTGCCGGGCTTTAATCCATCCTGCCGAAATATCATGACAATATATGTAGGGACTACAACGTCGCTGGTTTCAGATGGCCTCGCCGTCCGTCGTCGTGCTGATTCTGGCGCTGCTCGCAGGCTGTGAGTGAGGGGATCGTCTCTCCATTCCGCTCGCTCTCTCTTCGGCCAGAGAGACGAGAGAGCGCGCATAATGAAGAGAGTCATTTCGTGATAAGTGAATGCACATTTTGACGTTGGAAATTTGCGGCAATGTCGGATCGACAAAGCGATTTATTCGTCTCTCTACTTTGCTCACTTTTTCGCCGGTCTGACCCACTGGTCACTACCAGCGAATACATTTTATAGCCGAAGCCAGCTGCCCGGATCGGTTTGGTTGGAGCCGAGCCTGTGCTGCATACGTATATATCTCCGGTGGACCTACAGATCCAGAGAGATGCACGGCGGTGAGTGCAAGGGCTGCGCCAACATTTACAACGTTCCTTATTTCGCATGTTCTCTCATCGGTCAGAGAAGACGAGAGAGCATGAGAGATGAAGAGATTCGTAAAATTAGCGGTGGACATCAAGGATACACTGTCTGCCTCCGGGACATTTTTTTTGCTCATCTGATTATTTCGTAGGCTCGAGAATCGACCTTCAGCGGGAATACGCATTACGATTGCGACTACCATGGCCTTTTGCAGTTCGTTTGTATTTTTTGTACTTTCGAATTTTCGGAAATTGCTTTTAAGGTGTTCTTTTCTTTCAGTGTGTACGATTCAAGTACCAAGGAAAAGCTGGAAGATGTAGCAAGTGTAATATGCGATGTATCGTCTGGGTCCTTAAGCGTTTTGAGACGAGATTCCGTTGTTGTGAAGTCAATCTCCGAGCATTCATACGCGGCATGCGATGCGAGAAGTAAGCCTTTTTCACCGAGTATTTGGTTCAAAATAATACTGGAATTCCAGAGTGTCAAATTAATTTGGCTGAGCGTTATATTGAGTGTTTTTCGAACAGCAATTGCAAACCGGTGAGTAATTGAAAAATCTAATAAAAATTGAAAATTAATAATTCAGGCAAAATTAGACCATAATTTGCGCTCTATTTCGTGTGAAGACAACAATTTTGAAGACGACAATTTCCAGCTAGAGTAAGTGATCGCAAATTAAGTTGATTTGTTAACTGGTTTCTGTCTATGAAAATAATGCTTCTTCAGGCACACCATTCAGACTGATCCTTCGAAAAAATCAACTATTCGATGGGCCACAAACGATATCCTCCACTGCATAGACCAAGCGATACTCGGACAAACGCAAGATGATGAATCTGCGAAACAATTTCGCTGCAGGAAGAAAATGGAAGGTTTTGTGATTTAATGTCCATCACAATTTCAATAAATTCAGAATCCGCGTTTTGCCACTTCGATCAATATTATGATGAAAGAATATGCAATGCGCTGGCTGTTTGTGATAAGGTGCTTGGAGTAAATTTAAATTGTGAAAAAATTAGATGCATTTCAGCCAACACGAGAGGGGAAGTGTGGCAGGGGCACATTGAAGTTCGCAAATTGAAAAAAAAATTTAATTTATAAAAATTTGTAGATTTGTATCGCTCCTGATGCATGATGGAAACAGTCTATGGTGCGGCTATAATCCCGACGGCAAACTCGAATGGCGCGACGGCTCAACGCCCATCGCCCGGCCAGAGTTGATTGGCTGCGTAATCACGGAGGAAGGTGAAATAAAAAAAAACAAATAAATAAAAAAAGGAAATATTATCATTCAGATTGCGCGATCGAATTTCAGAACGTGAAATGCAGCAACAGCAAGGATGCCTGTCGGGCGGTTTGCGATTATATTTTGCATCTCGCAGATAAGTTGTTTTGAGGCGAAACGGGTCCGCTCCACCTCGATTCCGGCTTCAATTAAAAGTGTATATCGCTCACACTCGCTCGATTGCTCCACACACGGTGCATCTTATGAATTGGAGTGAGTTGGGTTGGCTAAATGAATACATTTTTTAAAAAAAATAACAAAAACCTCACCGAATGATATTTTTCAGAGCGAAATCCGATGTGTGGCACACTGTTACTGTAGCGGCGACTTGTTTTGGCAAATCAATCTATGCGCTCCAAAATGGAAATAATACAGCATACACAGCCGCCCGGTGTCGAAAGCCGAGTAAGCTCCTTTTTGCTTTTTGTTAAATTTTCTACTTTTACTGTAATCTAGGAGCCTGCAACGTGGATAACTACTTCAGCAGTCGCTGCGATCTATCGAAACTCTGCCACAAGGCAATCGCTTTCCTAATTTGGTTGTTCAACCGATGAATTTCAGCCGGACCGCTCGTTTAGCTGCAAGGATAGCTACGATTTACAGTTAGCTCTATTCCGTTTCAGTAGCCTGGTTCCGACCGTTCCTAAGCACTAGTTCAACGGGCATTCGAGACATCGCGGTTCAGATACACTACGGAAGACGATGGTGACAAGTGGGTAACCGTCGAGGGCGCGACGTGCGCTGTGTCTAATTCCCGGCTGTCCCTCGTAATCAGCGGCTCCGAATTGTCCGATGTCGTCGTCGATCACGTTCGATGTATGCGAGAAAGTAATATTCTCCTTTTTTTTTCTTTTAAACATTTTAATTTATTTTAGAACGGTGCGACTTGGAGCATTTTCATATTGACGTTAAGTGCTCGGATGATCTCGACTGTTCCAAAGTTCGTTATTTTTAAACAATTAAAATTTAACAAGGACCGGTAAAGGGCAAGGGGCGTATCTCAATTCATTTTGTACCATCAACCAGTGTCTAGAGAATGTAAGACCGTGCCACTAAATGTAAGAACGATTTAGGCGGCGATATCGTCGTCAAAAACGGTGTACTGTGCGGCAGACTACGGCTTGCAAGCGTACTTCAAGTCAGTAAATCCGGATGACTTTCAATTCATCACGGCCGAGTCTTGGACGGACGTCAAATCTGTCGCTTGCGTTAACAATAAGTTCCAAGTCATTGACAAGAAAGGCGCCGTGATTCCTGATTATGCAACGGCGTTCCGTTGCGTTCGCAAGAAAATGGAACTGTTCTACGATGATGCTGACTGCATGACGCAGGAGTGCGCTATGGTTAGCTCTGTTCTTATTTATCACTTGGCACTGCTTCCATTCTCACCTCCCTCCTTTACATTTTTCACAAGGTAGACGGGTTGGTCACCCTTCAGTAGTTTGTAGAACCAAATCAATTCTAGTTGAGCTCTAATAACCTAACTATTTCAGCCAATACACTGCGCAGCAATGAGATGCGAACAATTACTGACACTATTGTGAGTTTATCTCGATGAAATAATAATTATATAATATTTTCACAGAATGAAATTCGACGGAGCCAACTGGGTGGACGTTCAGTCAGCCCGGTGCGATGCTGCGAGATTCAGCGGAAAACTCGCCAATGGAACAGACTTTGTCGTGCCGAGTGTTCTAGTGAAATGCGCTGGAGAGAGTGAGCATAGATATACTACTTTTTCCTTCTCTATCTCCGTATCCTTTTTTTCGTATTCGTTCATCGTAGTCACCAATTTGCCTAACGTTCTGCTTTTTCATAATTAGAGCAATTCAGAATGTTCGATGTGCGACACGCCCTGTTCAAATTGCACAGCCGATTTCGGAGCAGTGTTTACTAAATCAACAAAATGGAACGAATGCGCAACATTTATAGTATGATTTTTTTATTTAACAATAAAAATTAAAATTATAGTGCGGCCAAAATACCATGACGAAATTCAACCCTCAAGGTGCGAATTCGGAATATTTCGCGAATGCTCAGCTCAAATGCAATTCGTATAATAATGCCACCCAACTCGGCAAATGGGAAGTCAGCGGTAAAGTGATCGAAACGCAAGAAGTTGTGTGTGAAAGTGAGTGATTTTAAGAATTAAAAATAATATTTTAATCATTTGAAAATTGAGAATTGTGCACATGGATCTCTCCGCTAAACTTAGATTGCGACGCGAAAGATTTCTTGTGCGAAAAGGTTGAGCTTATGCGAATATTGTCCGCGATGATGCTTAAGTTGTAGGTGACGCTAGCGGACTACAAGCCAATTGCTTGCTCAAAAACACTGTTCTTGGCTGAAAATAAGAACTCATTGGTATAATTTTTTTCGAATTATTGCTTTTCAAAACGACAAACTATCAGAAGGAAATTTCCGGACTATACTGCAACAAATTCGACGGGATTTGGCGAGCAACGAACAAAGAAGATACGAAAGAGATTATTGTTCCCAAAAGCAGTAAAATCAGTTGTCACCCAGGCTGTGAAATCAGTCATTACGACACTAAAAATTGTGACGAAGACAGCACTTGTACGGTGAGTATTCCCCAGAAGTTACCCAAAATTATTCAAAGGATTTGAAATAGTCCCATAAATATGTTGTTGCTTTCCAGTCCATCTTACCCGACAAAAAGTGCCCACTGAACTTTGGACTACAAGTAAAATTTGATACCGAGTAAAACCGGTTAGAGTTTCTTTGCTAAACAATTTTTATTGAGGTCTCCCGGACACTGGACTGGTATATCAAAAGTCTCTTGCGTTAATCATCGATTAGTTGTTTTCGACTATCAAAATGCGGCAATCGACAATTTTCCTCATGATCTTCGTTGCATTCAAAAGAATATCGCTAAATTCTACGATTCAAAAGATTGCGATAATAAAGAAGACTGTGAACAGGTATTAAATTGTCCAAATAAGTTTCCAAAATTTTATTTTAGCCGAAAACCTGTACTTCTTTGACGTGTGAGAAGGGCTTCGCGCTACAGTTAGTTTAATTTTTTTTGTGAAATTTAATTTTCCTTGTCAGATCCAAATCACTCGCTAAGCCACAATGGGCCATAATTGACTCATTACGGTGTGATTCGAATAAGTTTACGGGCAAGGAGTTGAAAATTGTTGTTGACGTTAGCAAAATTCGATGCGTACGACTAAGTGAGCTTACATTTAATATTTGTTTCGAAATACATTTTTTTAGAATGTTCCCTATGCAAGGATCCCTGTCCAACCTGCAAGCCCGAATTCAAAGCCGTTTTCACTCAATCAACCAAATGGGACCAATGCGCCACATTTCAGGTCCGCATTGGTGATTAAATAATTTTCAAAACTATCTTTTCAGTGCGGAACCAACACGCGTACGACTTTCTACCCAAGCTTGAGACATTTCGTGAATGCCAAAATTGAGTGCAGTTCATATGAAAATGGGCTGGCCAAATGGATGTCCAATGGAAATGTAGCAGACACGCAGGAGATACAATGCGAAAGTGGGAGTTTTCGCTGTCCTTTACCTTAGAAATCTTAAAATACCGTAAAAATCTGCAGAATTATGCACGATGAACTCATTGCTGGATGCTAAATGCGATCCGAACGATCGCCACTGCGAAGAGGTTTGGCTTCTTATCAGTTTCTTATCAGCTCGCACAGCTCAGCTAACAATCAGTTCTTAACAGTTACTTGAATTCCAGATCACACTTGATGATGACAAACCTCTTGCTTGCTCAAATAAGCTGTTTTTCACTGCCAAGCAAACAAATACACAAGTAAATACAATTAAAAAATATAATAGATCTTTTTTTAAATTAAATTTTGCAGGTTGAAATCTCCTCCCTTTATTGCGACAAGCAGGAGGGCTCTTGGAAAGCAAATATGAATGGTAGCGCAACCGTGGAAACTGTGCCGACGGGTAGCAGAGTTTACTGCCACTACGGCTGCGATAGCAAACCGTATTACAAGGATGTTAAATGCGAGGACGAAAATGAGTGTGAAGAGGTGGGATTTATGGCCATTTTTTGCATTGATGACATCATTTCAGCCGAAATTTCGAAATTTCAAACCGTGCAATCCCGAATTCGGACTGCAAGTGAAGCTTGATAATCAGTGAGTAATTCATGATTTGACAAAAAAAGAAGTGACTGTTCAGAAAATCGTGGACTGACATTTCGAAAGTCTCATGTGTTGATAATCGGTTTCTTGTTTTTGATTTGAATGACAAGCAAATCGACAAGTTTCCACTCCATTTTCGCTGCGTCCGAAAGAGGATCGGACAACTCTTCGAAAATTCGAAATTATTTTGCAATGAGGAGGAAGAGTGCAAATCGGTATGGCGTGAAATTGAATTTTGTTCAAAAGTAAAATGTGTCAGCCAGTAAACTGCGCCTCTCTCAAGTGTGAAGAGCAGTGGAATCTGCAAATGTGAGTTTAAAAAAATAAACAAAAAAAACAAAATCAAATACAGAACTAAATCAAAAGAAGCGCCTGTCGTATGGACTAATGTGGACGCGCTCCGGTGCGATTCTGACAAGTTTACCGGCTCGGACTTGAAAGATGTGAAAGACGTTAATAGAGTCAGGTGCATCAGACTAAGTGAGCAATTTTTTTATATATAATTAATTAATTAATAAATATTCAAAGAGTGCACTCGATGCGAGAATCCTTGCGAAACCTGTCTCTCCGCGCCCACAACCCAGTGGGAATTTACTGAATCAACCAAGTGGGACGAATGCGCAAAATTTGAGGTTTTTTCGATATTTTTTTCTGTATAATCATAAAGTTTTAGTGCGGCACAAACACTCACGCGATGCTTGATACAGTTTCGACGAAATACGATAATGCTCAGCTAGTGTGCAACTCGGTCGGAACTGAGGGAACAAAGTGGAACATTGGAACAGAGCATCAGATTGCGACCAAAGTCGACTGTGAAAGTTCGAAAACCCAGTTTTGATCCTTGAACTTTATTTCGAAGTTCAGATTCATGCGCACTTCGTCATCCATTGATTAGCGAATGCGCGCCAAATGATTTTTGCGAGAAGGTACGGTACATTTGGGTGGTCTCACAGCGAAATTGTTTGCATTCAGTGGATTCCCGAAGACGATCTCTCGGTTGACTGCTCGAAACACATTTTCTACTCTTCACCAATGAGAGGATTGGTCTGAAATTCGTATTTTTCTCCGTCAAAAAAATCGTTCAGGTTGAAATGTCTGAGTTGAAGTGTAACAAGATGGATGGGACTTGGGAAGCAATCTTAGACGACAATAAAATCGAGACCGTCTCTGAACAGAGTTCGATATCCTGCCATGCCGGATGCCACATGTCCTACTACTTCTCTACTTGTGATGTGGAAAACGAGTGTAAAGAGGTCAGATTTATTTAGAGTATAGGTTATTTAATTGGTTAATCTTTCAGCCGATACTGTCAGAGGATCAAACGTTATCGTGCTTGGATGAATTCGGTCTGCAAGTCGACTTTGGCGAGCATCAGTAAAGGAAAACGTCTGAAATCTCTGCAATTAAACTTTTCAGAACTCCCTCTGGATGGCAGGATGTATCCACAGTTCGATGCGAAAAGCATCGATTCACGGCTTTCGATAAGGAAAAGGTCGAAATATCCGCGTTTCCCAAGGGACTTCGATGCATTCGAAAGAATATCGCCCACTTCGTACCTGTTTGTGACGCGGAAAAGGAGGATTGTCAAGAAGTTTGAATTTTCCCCAATTTTTTGCAAAAAAATAGCTTAATTCAGCCTCAGAACTGCACGTCGCTAGTGTGCGAACCGCACTGGGCCTTACAGTGAGAATTTAAGCCTTTGTAACTATATTTGATGTTCAAAATGGCAGATTTCGTTACGGTGCCGACTCCTGGCGCGAAATTGAATTAGCAAGCTGCAATTCGGACAAATTTATTATATTTAATGCAAGTCAAGAGAATTCTGCGACTCAACCGACGGCAGTTAGATGCATGCGACTCAGTAAGTCTCATTTTCGAAATTAAATATGAAATAAAATAAATAAAATAATTCAGAATGTACCTTCTGCTCCACTCCCTGCCCCAATTGTCATCCAAAATCGAACGCGAAGTTCAGACCGTCAACCAAATGGAATGAATGCGCCGAATTTACTGTTTGTTTTCGTTTTTTTATTTTTTTAAGTTCACAATTTTAGTGCGATTCCCACGCAGATATTGTCATCCGGTCCAAATCGAGCGTTGAACGCCTCAAAAACACGAGTCTCATCTGTGAAAAAGTCGAGAATAATGGCCAATTGTGGATTACACAGGACGGACTGCATAACACGTCGAGCGATGTCTCTTGTGAAAGTACGCGTTATTGTTTTGCTGTTTTTGTTTTGATCTTATTGTTTTGATGTTTTCATCTCAATTTCAGATTCATGCGAGCACAAGTCGCCCCTGACCAGTTCTTGCAAGAACAATGCTACGACTTGCGAAAAAGTTTCGGCATTTTATTCTAAAACCGAGTTTTTTTCTTTCAGTTGCCACCCTCCGTGTTCGTTTGCCCGAAGAAAATGTTCTATGAAGCACCTAATGATGGAGCTCCGGTGATTGTTGTTATTGTTGTTGTTATTGTTGTTTTTGTTGTTGTTTACTGTTTCTATCTCAGGACGAGATAACTAAGCTGAGATGCGAGAAAGATGAGGGCATCTGGAAAGCGAATCGAGTTAGAAATGATTCGGAGATTGTGGTTCCCAAAGGCAGCAATGTGTATTGCCATGCGGGTCAGTATTTGCTATTGCTAAAACCCAAATTTGAAGTCTATTTTCGAAATTCGAAATTGCAGGCGACTGCGATATCGCGCGCATCTTTCCCCTGTGCTATGATGACGACTGCGAGGAGGTTATTAATTATAATTATTAAATTTAGAGACCGCAAGCTCCGCCCACTTGGTGGGGACGCGAAATCGACGAAAACCTGCGCCGAGGCGGGGCAGTCTTAGTTCTCAACCGTTTTGGACGACCAAGTGATCGTTGTGTAGCTATTACCATCCTCTATAAATGAGCCGAGACGCATCTTGATCGAACAACTTTGAGTAGGTCAAAAACAACAAAACAAGTGCCAGGGTAGTGGATTTAATGCTTTCTAGTGATCGTACACAAGTGCGTCTCTCGCAGTTTATTCTTTCTATTTTTGAGAAGATCAAAACAGAAAACGCAAAAAACAGAAGTGTTTGCAATTTGCCCGCTCCTTTCAAAGATTGTTGCAGTACGCGCATTTTCAAATGCCGACTTCCGCTGTTTATCTCTATCATTTGCAAAAGTTTGCTATCATGCGGACTCGAACCGCAAAGGTCGGATCACAAAGCAGATGCGCTACCACTGCACTATCGACGCATGTTAGGGAGGGCTCTCTCGATCCCTCATGATCACTGAACACTGATTTAGGCTCCGCCCCCTATGTATTACGACCCGATCTTGAATCGGGCAAGTAGGAAAATTTGAGTACACATTTTCAGCCCTATCGCGGCTTAGAGAAAAGATTTTCACAAAAATCCAAAAGTATGATGTTATTAGGGTCCCGAGGGACAGTTTGGCTACTGTCTTGAGTACAGTCGATGGAAAAGACAATACACCTTGTGGTCTCTAATTAAATTATTAATTCAAATTATACATTTCAGTTCCTGCGCGAGGGCAACCGCTTCTACTGCACGGGCAACTCGAGTTTCTAGTGAGTTTTTATTTATTTTAATTAATCTAATTAATTAATTTATCAATAACAATCACTAATTCCAGCTCCCGACACGCCGAAACGGAGAAATGGGTGCCGATGAATGGTGTGGTCGACCTATTCTGCGTCGCTGGAAGCATCGTCCTTGGCGATAAAACGATGAACTACGACTTCCAAGCGAGCTGCCGAGAAAGTTTGTTGTTATTGATGTTGTTGTTGTTTTTGTGTATAGTCAAAACAACCTGCTTTGCAGTACTTCCCGCCCCGCAAGTCGGCTTCAACAAACAGGCCGTCTACTTCTCCGTCGTCACTCTCATTCTGATCGCAACTGCCCTCATCGTTGCCACTTGTCCTCTGAAAGCGTTCGGATATGGGTGGCTGCACACCGTGTGAGTTGTTTTTGTTATTGTTAGTGGTTGTTATTGTTTTGACGCAGAATTTTCAGAATTATCAAGCGCATCCGCGCCAAGAAGCGAAGACGGTCGGGCAAGTCGTCGACGACGTCTGGTCCGTCGAAGAAATCGTCGAAGACATCGATGACGTCTAAGAAATCCTCTAAATATTCGAAGAAATCCGCCTCTTCCAACACGCACAGTTCCGGTTCCACGTCAAAATCGAAGAAACTGAGGCCGAAAAGGGCTAATCTGGGGTGATTTATTGTATTTTTTCGCATTTTTCAACTATTAACACCTCAATAATCCTGAAAATCGATAAAATTAATATTTTCAGCCCCTCATCATCCCAATCGAGTGGCAATCGACCATCGAGTGAGCAGCCGTCGAGCAAAATGGCTGATGAAGCCAATCCGAATGTGCTTCACATCTAAGATTCGATTATGAATTGTGAAACAATATATTGACAATGAAAATGGATAAACAAAATTCTTATTATTTGTGTTTGTGATCCCGATGTGTACGCTCCCTCTCGGGCTAGATCCAAGCACTCACAAGGGTAACAGCAAAAGTTGTCCTCCGTGGATCATAAAATGGATACCACAAGTCGAATGGGACCCCTGAGCGAAGTCCAAAACATCTTTGAATTTATTGCATAATTGCTTCCCAAATCCGAAAATCGATTATTAAAATATGCCTATTTTGCGTGGGAAAAATCAATTCACCACGCCCAGACTAGTGTACGAGATCGTGAGCCCCCTAATTTGTCTCCGTTGGCGCAGCCGGTAAGGTCCTAGCATTGCTTTTTGATAGTTGCTGGTTCGAGTTTTTTTTGCACGAGTAAAATCCGAGAATTCTCGGATGAATCGATTGGTTGTTGTCGACTATGAAAATGTGCATATCAGCAAGTTTCCACATGGTCTTATTCAAAAGAAATGTATCTCTCAATTTATTTTAGAAATTAGTCTCTCCAGTGCAGGCAATTTGCTGAGGGATGATGTCTTGCTCATAACGATCATCGGACACTCTCGTAAGATAATCGCATTTGACCCAGGGAATCTCCTTCCAATCCGATCCTCCACTTGAGTATCTGAAATACTGGTTCAGTGCATAACATCACTCTCTTCTCACGTTAGATTGAAGCCTTGAGGGCATTTGAATCCTGGTTCGGGCTGATATAAAATGGATTTTTGAAGAAAAAATGTAATCATCACCTTTATGAACGTTGCATTTGCGATCGATTCATCAAAAAACTGATCAGGTTCGCATTTTTCTACGATTTAAAGGTTAAGTCTCCAATAGCTTCCATGACTTACTCGGTTTTCGGCAGAGAACACGTCTGACATGAGTAGTGCCGTGCACTATCGAAATCATGGGAATTTCGGGACGACAGTCGATGAAATCTCTTCCATAAGCACTACGCCAGCGAATCTGACGGTTTGCAACCGATTTTTCGTACTTTCTTTGGTATCTGCAAAACAATTTTGTGTGCGGCCGGAAAACTGTGCTGAAGAACTCACTCGAAGATGTATCCATCGGGGCATCTCGCCCACCATGCCCACTTCCCCGGAGGCTGCGGAACCTGGACTAGAGTGATTTAAAATTACTTTTATGATTACAAAAACTAACCGGCATGCAACCCTCGTTTTCCTTGCATTCTCCAGCTAACTTCAACAAGTCATGATCGCGACAATAGTTTCCGGCGTCTGGAATTCATTTATGGAATTTTATTTATATTATGGTTTTCAGGGTTTCGAACTAATACAATGAAAATCCCTTTCCGGAAAAAAAGCAAAAGGGGATATATTATGGG
>LS586019.1:336120-352882 GCA_900490775.1 Pristionchus maxplancki
ATTACTGTTCATGGATTCCCCGAGTTTTCATTATTTGCTCTATTTTTGATATCACAAATTTTAAACTGCCACCGTATTCAACATTTTCTTCCACACCATTTTCGTCTCTCATTAACCCGTCAAAATCAGTTGATTCCAAGCAGAGTAAAGGGCAGAGAGTGTTTGAAAAATACAGCAACAGATGCCTCGAGCAAAAAAAATCGAACCCACAACCTTCAAAATGGTAAGCAGGCGCACTACCGGCTGCGCCAAGGGAGACATGGTAGAGGAGCACATGAACTGTTACACTAGCCTGGACTAGGAGAAATTGATTTTCCCATGCAAATTGGTTGTATTTTCAAAATCAATTTTTGGTTCTTAGGAAACCTATATCCAATCAGTTCAAAGCTGATTCGGACTACCCTATGGGGTCACTTTCGACTTGTGACAATGAATAGTCTCGCTATGGGTGCCCACTTATGGGGTTCCCTTGTCAAAGAACTCACGTATAAATCCGGCGAGATCACAAGATCCGAGTAGGTTCTGGAATTTTAATAATATTTTGCTTCAAAGAAAATAATTACTCACGGTATTCCAGCGTACATCGATCGATCTCGTCTCTGTCTATTCGCTTCTTCTTCCCTCATCCACTGCAAGTACTCGATTTTTCAAGTTACCTGGCCGACCCTGCCAGCGGTGATATGCCCAGATATTAAATTAAGCCATACCTCGCCAGCGTACGCGGCGATGAACGTTCCTCGTTCGATCCGATCCACCGCCAGCACTCCCAGGCCTTTACCCGGCAGATTAACGATAGCCAGAATTGATGGGCAGCCGTCCTGAAAGAGAGTAGATTGTGATTTGTGTTCTGAGAAGTTTCATGCTTTCAAAATTATTGCTCGCCTTGAGGATTCTTCTATTCGGACAGCTCTCCGAGCACCCGCATGTCTTATCGCACAAAAAGGCGTGAGGAGGGTTGTTCTTCTCGAATCTGCTGAGCGGCGTGCGAATGTCGTCCTGGATTGACTTGATTTTGAAAAAAATTCAAATTGCCTGGCCGACCCTGCCAGCGGTGATATGCCCAGATGTTAAATTTCACTCACTATTGTCTCGAACTCTCCATCTTTCATTCTTTTCACTGCCCCGAGCGGTCTTCCATCCTGATATTGCAATCTGCCGTTCACATGCACAGCCATCAGCCGTTTGAGGGAGGTTGTTTCCTGAAATAGCCCACAAATGTGCTATTTACACATTGAAATGTACCTTTTCGAAGCATGCACAACCCGACTCGTTCGAGCAGGAATCTCTGCAGGTGCACCTGAAGAACGCAGTCATTATTAAGCCGTTCGCCGATACATGTTTGCCAATATGTTCTTTGACATGACTCAATTTTTTATCTGAGTACATCAACCAACCAGGGTCAACCAGGTAACTTGAAAACGTACGTAGGGAGTTTGTGGTAGTCTTTCTTCAAGTAATCAGCGATGTGTTCTGGTCCCCCTTTTGATCCCTCCCACAGCTGAACTGTCTTGTAATCCCCGTCGATTAGTTTCTGCAAGTTTGTATCTTGTCTTACAAAGCAATTATATAGAAAATGAATCGATAAATATCTCAAACGTACCACTCCTCCCGGAATCGTCTCCACATCCTGTGTGCCTCTCCAGTCATAGAAGAATGCCGGGACTTGCTTCAAGTAGAAGTAATGACGGGTAAGTGCCATTCGGTAGACATCTAGTCGTTCTTTGAACTAGAATGAGAAACGATTATCATGATAGAGAGATCGCTGAGCACCTTCTTCTTGTAAGAGCTCTCGGGCTTGTTCCAATCCGGAAATTGACGCTCGAATGTAGCTCCATACTGCCTCCTCAAACCAACCTCTATAATCTGTCGCACTTTCGGCTCGATTCGCTGGAGCTAGAAGTCGAGTTTCAACTTTTAACTACCCGCTGATTCACTCACTTCTTTCTCATACTGCATGTATGCATATATCCGCCTTTGATTCCCGTGAAACGATTCATCCTAAAACAATTATTTCTAATAAGATCAATCAACAAAAAGTGCTCACTTCAAAATCACAATCTAGCACTTCCTTGGGCATACGGAAAAGCGATTTCGTTGGTGGCATACTGACTTTATTCTGAAAACGATTAACGATAATTCTTTTGCATATCACAGCTGGCAGGATCAGCCAGGTAACTTGAAAACGGACCTCATTATAAATTCTGCGATAGTACGCATGAAGTGGAGCGAGTGCGAGTTCAAGTTTAAGACCCGAGGGTTCTTTCTAAAATATTTGCTTGGTTCATTTTCCTGAGATTCTAGGAAACGGATAGAGCTCACCCTCAATTTAGCCCTGACGCCTCTCATGCTCTCACTAAGATCTTGTCCATCCCTCTTCTCTTCTTCATCGTCATCTACTTCATCTAACTTCTCATCGTCATCGTCTTCATCCTCCTTCTTCACTCCCTTCCAGGCTTTTCTGCTGTTCTTGATTGCAACGTTTTCTTTGTCGTCGTCATCATGATTGGATCTTTGTATTTTCTTCCTTCGTTCTTCACTCTGAAAAACACGTCTACACTTGCTCGGCAAAATAATATTCAAAATCATTGCACAATTGAATGCATCTGGAGCGCTGATCCACCGCAAACTCACCTCAAAATCATATTCCGACATTTCCTTACGGATGAGCGACTTCTTTTCTAGGGCACTGATTTTGGGCTGAAAGACAATCAACAATAAATTTTAAACTGGGCATATCCCCGCTGGCAGGAGCAACTAGACAACTTGAAACTTACATCATTATTCATTCTCCGACAGTGCTCATGAAGCGGAGCGAGCGCGCGTTCAAGGTTGTCACCGGTTGGTTCTTTCTAAAACTATAGCTTCGATTGAATGACAATGATCAAAGCTCACCCTCAATTTTGCCCTCACTTCTGTGATGACTGTACTGAGATTCCCTTCTGCTTCATGTTCCATCTCCTCTTCTTCTTCCTTCTTCACCCCCTTCCATGCTTTACTGCTTTTCTTGATTGGTAAGTTCTCTTTGTCTTGATAGGATCTCTTCTTCCATCGTTCCTCACTCTGCAATGCGTCAATTCCACGGGAAAGACATCACTAATTCAAGTGGCAAAGCCGTTAGAATTACTCTGCTATAGGTGCTACTCTGCCATATCTTGAGAAGCCATCGCTACTCTGCTAGTCTATCAGCGCTTACCTGTCTTTCCTTCCTGCTCCCGTGTTCCCGTTTGATTTGCGCTATTTCGTCTCCAAAATACCTGTCAGTATCTTTTCCCATGCTGTTTCTCAACATGGTCGAAATGACTGAAAAATAATTGATAAGATAACGTGAAACTCAATTTAAATTTGAATGGAAGAGACTCAACGTTTCAGCGAAGTTGACGGGGGAACGCCACTGGGTGCCGTATGCGTTCTTTATTTGAACCAGCTCAATATCCACGCGTCTTATTTGATTGATTGTCGAGTAAGAAGAGTCGACGTATTTTAGAGGTTGAGAAAGACCGTCTCCGACCGAAATACCAGCTATGATCGATGCAGTTTGAGCCTGAATTTTTCGATTACTGAAATTAAATTCCCATAAAATGTTCAGATCATTGTTCGAATCACAAACGCACTTCAGCGTTCTCGGATGATTCTGAAAAGACAGAAATTAAATAATAATTCCGTAAATTAGTTGATCTTTGATCCCTCACCTTGAGTTGTAGTCGCATTCTGCGCATTCTGAGTCGTCGGATCTGAACAAACTTTGTGTGATTGCCATTTCAGTAATATTTCTCACATCCGTTACACACGAATCGTTGTGGTGTAAGCGAGTGCAGTCCTTCCCAAGAACTATAACCGTCTTCTTTGTATATAATCCACCCAACGCGTGCTCCACATTCCCCAGTTCCTCCACGTACTTTTTCCCCGTTGAAACTGCAGAGTAAAAATGAAACAGAGTCGCCTCGGTTTTAAAGAAGGAGAAACGTCAAAGTTGGAGTGCCTAAACTGGAAGCGCAGTCTTGTAGCTATCTCCAACCATATCAGAATTCTGAAAACCCCATGTTTGTATCTGGTTTCTGAATCAAGTTAAAGCGAATTGGCTGCGTGCCAAACCACCCTGATCCCAGGCAACAGGCGAGAGAGCGTGCGAAATGAAGAGAGCGCGGGCATACCCTCTGGCATAGTTGCCGTTTCGCATCTCTCCTTCTTTAACATAAAAGTGTGTTATGTTACGCTCACAGTAGATCTCCGATAGAGCATGTTATTTTGTGCCTTACGCCATACGAAATTTCGCTCTTTGTAACTTGTACTCCTTCTCCACTCGCCACGCAATCTTTAAAAAAGTTGCTGTCATTTATTATTTTTTTAAAACAATAAAATGAATCACATTCGACACATGTTACATTCAGTGACACATCTGATTCCGCCAAAAAATCTCCCCAATATTCGTCATCGGTTTCATAGGCGATATTCGAGAATAGATGTGGATGTTTTTTCCTATTTTCACTACCACCCTACGCCAAAATTATCATAATCTATTATTCTGCTTCCCTCAAGAGAGTTATTTTTTATACTTCCTCTGTTTTGGCACATGCGTAGTGATCGATGGCATTAGTCTGTCACTCTTCATCTGTCCTAATCTCTCCTCAATCTAACTCATGAGAGATCATGCCAAGCGAAGAGAGCGAAAAATAAAGGAATCCACATAGATCTTGTATAGGACCCCATATAAAATGGGGACTGCGCTAGCAGGACAACAAAATGAAAATGACATCTCCTCGCTTCCTCCTCTTCCTGCTCTTTGCCTGCCTCCTCTTCTCCACTGTCCTCGCCCAATTCTCATCCGGTCGCAACTTCAACACCGATCCCACCAGTGGAGATGCCACGGTATCTCTCCTATCATTTTATATTAGTTTACGGAGAAAAAGAGGTCTCAGGAACACATTTTTCAGAGCAATAGTCAAGGAGCTTCTGCAGCTGCTGCAGCTGCTGCAGAAAACGCTTCTGGTGGGGCGGCGACTAGATCGGGCCGAGCCGCTGTTGCTGTCGCTGGAGCGGTGAGCAATGTGGCGATTAAGCTTAAAGCCGAATAAATCAATAATTGCAGGCAAGAATGAGACGTGACTACACGGAGGCGTACCAGAAGCGCCAAGGAGAACTCAAGGATCACTGATTGAGCCCCTTGCACCGTCCCCAAAGCTCCGGAGAAGCTTCGCATATTCTTCAACGACTTCTGATAAACAATGCATTCCAACGTTTATTGCACACAATCCACAAATCGACATTTATGAAAAAGAGTCAAGCAACGATAGGTTCAGATTTCCTCTGTCTTCTCTCTCGTCGTAATTTCAACCACCGTATGGCCAGCACGTACACAAGAAATCAATTCGAGATGATAAGGGTGATCTTTCTTGCTGATTATCAGAGTTGGAGAGATTCTTCTGAATTCCTCCGAGTTTACTTCTTCAATAGTGAACTGAAAAACAAAAAAAAACTTATATTTCCAGGCGCGCAAGAAATCGCGCCATAACGAGCACCTATCATAAACGCAAGAAATTTTGACATACACCACGAATAAAACGTTCCGTTTCCCGACTGTCCGAGGTTTGTATAACCCATTGAACCGCCGAAATACTCGCTATGTGCGCTCTATACCTTTTCCAAAATGATTCACCGTAATCAAAATTTATAAAAACACCAAAAAGATAATCAATAACAATGATAAACAAGGTCAAAAGGGCGCGGAGCCTGCCGTTTTGTGCGCGTTTGTTGTTAGACGCGTGTATCGTGAGCCCGGAACGTTTTATTTCTATGATAGTATGGCCAACACTATTTCTTACCGGGTCATATCTGAAGAACTGCATTGCTGCATAATCGATTGGGGCGCTCAGCGCGAACGTCCAACTATCGACGTACTTTTCAGTGGATTCGAAGCACATCTAAAAGAATTCAATATTTTGCTCGGAATTCTTTCTGAAAAATATCTATTGTCTCACTTCGATCAGTTCCGGAAGCAAGTCAATCGGGAGAATCATCGAATATAGAGTCAGCTCGGAGTAGCGACAGATTAAAGGAAGAGTGTCACGTGTAGCAGTCCAAGGACGATTTCCCTGAAGATTTACCCATTTTTCGAAAAAGTGCGAAAGATAGCTCGAATAAAAAATATAATTCACTCACGATTAGGCCACTATAGTCGATTTCTAGTTGACGCTTGTTCAAATCGTCCAGAGAAGTGAATTTCTTGAAGAAATTTTCACTGAATTGTCTCTGAATTTGAGCGCTCGGAAGTGTCTTCCAATTAATTTGGAGATTCGTTGGCTGTGATCTCAGGACGCATTCCGCGAATCTAAAAGAAAATTTATTGCTAAATAATAAAAAAGGGGGCTTACTTCGTCTTTGGACCCGTCGTAATGCCCATGAACCGCAAAGAGGATGGCAAATCTCCATGAAACGCAGTATTGAGTTGTTGGAGGAATGCATTATAGACGTGAAGCTTGAAATAATAAATAATAATATTTAAAAAAAATAATATTTTAAATATATTTGACGATCTCACCTGGAAAACGACCAATTCGATCGGGCAGTATTTCGAATAAATGTCCTCAATCGCAGTGAACATATCCGTAGGAACCTCGGTAACCTGTATGCCGCCTTTACCAATGGATTCCTGCAAATCAAAACGATCAGATCAACATATATAGTAGGGTTGGCTAAACGATAACAAATCGAAGCGAGCCCCACCACTGCCTGCCGTACTTACTAGTATTCTTTCCCACTGGCCCCCCTCCCCCCAGGGGAAGCATCAAAGGTGTCAAATCACTGGGGGACCACTGGGAAGATTTCTTCTCACTAGTTCGCTAGGGTACGTCTCCGTCGGCACCTTTGATGTTTCCCCCTGTGAGGAGTGAGACCAGTGGGAAAATAAGAGTAGCGAGCCCCTAATAGAGGCGCGCGCTCGAAACGGGCTCGATACGGCAGGGAGGGGCGGGGCAAAGAATAACGAGTCCGTTAGCCTCGTTTAGCCAACCCAAATTTATAGCCGGATCTTACATGTAAAAATCCTTCTTCCAACGCCGGTATCTGCCTCTTAATCCCATCACCGTTGATTGAAATCTCATAAACCAGGCATGAATCCGTCTTGTCAATCGGGTTTGCATAGAGAGTAAAAACTCTGTTTTTGCCCTAAAACGTCGTCAAAGTATTCAGGGGAGTTTGGAAATTGCGTACCATGAAAAGGATGAATTGATCGAAGATCTTCTTGTGTTTTTTGCTCCGGTTATCCCCAGCGATAAAGTTCATCTTCTGACTTACTCGCTCCATGATTTCGAAACTATCCCTGGAAAGGAATTACTAATTTGATAAAAATTGGATTTAAAAAATTACCGATCGAGATAGTAGAAAATAGAGAACAAGCAATCGTCAGGGAGAGTGGAGAACAAATCCTGGAAGAGCATTTTGAAATATAAAATGAAAAAATACGAAAAATAGATAGTAAAAATTACATTGTCTCCAAGCATGAAAGCCATATCGAATAGTTTCTGCATCTGCAGGAGCTGTGATAAACTGCAATAGACAAATGGTAGGATGAACAGTCTAACAAAAGGAATGCGCGTCTCAAAATGGCTTGGATTTTCGCAAATCAGAAAAGGACGCGAGCCCGCTGGCAACCTTCGCCAATTGTATAATGAAATTATTGTATTGTTAAAACGCTCTATTCAAGCTAGACTTAAATTACAAAGTTTAATTGAGCGAATATCACATTTTCAAAGTTATACGAGCGTAATTCGGGCCAAAAAAGAAAGCCCGAGTCAAAACTGCTAGAATGAATTGCTTATGTCTGGAATGCCATCTTCCAACGAAAAGCGTACAGAAAATATAATGAATTGTTTATGCAACCAGTAGTACACATATGTAAACGAGGGCACACGGGGAGTATAAAAACTCGACCGGTGTACAGAAATTCAAACGCGAAAGTGCGGGAAATAAGCGTGGCCCAGACCTACCGTAATAAACCGAACATATGGTTCATATTTGGTCCTAACACGATTTGACTCTGTGCGGTTAAAAAATATCCTGTTTACCCGCTCACCGCTTACAGCTTATTTCTGGAAACGGTTTTCTTGAGCCCTCGTGCTGTAGTTCAAAATTTGAAAACTTCAAATGCTTCCAATACTTGTTTATTATCAATCAGACTCAATATTTAAATTGTGAATATATTCAGGTTGTTACAAGACGAAAAGAATCTTCATGGCTTGGAGAGTTCATCGAGTGCCTTCTCGATGTCATTGATGAATGAATTCGGATTGGTGGTCGGACCAAAACGGTTGATCACCTGCAGAGATCAAAGATCAACCATCTCAACACCATCCCGAGGCTTCGGCATATTCAAAAGTTGGTACTTTTTCGGTCTTCCCTCTCCCTCTCCATCTCTCTTTCTCTCCCATTCATTCCTCGTATTTTTAGCGCCTCCGAAGGCTTAGAAATTTTCGAAACTCCGATTACGACGTGACGTCATCTGGAGCCAACGGAGGCTCAATATGAAAAATGAATATGGTCATCGTCATCAGCACCCTCGAGAACCCCTTTGGACATATTTTGAGAGAACTGAACCTTTTTGACTGTGCCGACCCCTTCCCGATTCTTAGACGATCGGGCTCATAGTCAAAGCATCTGTCTTGCGTCTAAAACGCTGACAATATGGTTTATCGACAATGTAAGGGATGATCTCGCTCATTTATGCATTGTCATTCCTTGCCGTAAGTTGGCTTCTTCAATGTCCTCAAATACTGCAATTTCCACCTGCAATCATTATTCATGCAGGGTTGTCAAAATGAAGTCCCCTTTTCATTCTACGTGCTCTCTCGCCGGTCCGAGCGAAGAGAGAGCACGTGGAATGAAAAGGCGGATTCTAGAGATATATCTCACCAGTATGTGGTTTTGGCTCCGTGCTGGTTTTTTCTTCTTACAGATGAGTTCCTCGATTCAGGAAAAATTTCAATGGCAGCAGCGTCATAGCTCAAAATAGGGTGCGGTCGTGAAGGATGTTGGCAATGACAATGACCTCCTGAAATACATATGAAATGCATAAGAAATGATGACCGAAAATGTGATTCTAACTCACTTCATTCTTTGACTTTTCAGTCGTATTGCATCAAATTAGACGGAGAGTCCGCGAGTATAGCGGACAGTCTGAGATAATTCGAATATAGGATCAGAAGATAACAAACGCTAAATAAATGTTCGAAAGGCGCAAGTATGATAGACACACTCAAGAGAAGGAGAAGAAAAGAGAAGAGCGACTGAATCATTCCTTGATTAGCCTGCGATGATTCATGTCTAGGCGCGGAAGAATAAAGAAAGAGAAGAGGAAAGCGAGTGGCTGAATCAGTATAAAATTATTCTTGTAGATCAAAAGCAAGTCTCGAATGATCTTCTTGGATGGGATATGGGAAGACAAAGAAGAAAAGGCGATGAAGACATTCACGTCCCTATGCCCAGGTGTAATAGTGCTCAAGTCGGGAAGGAAGGGGAAAAGTGAGGGAGCCCGATGGAGGAACATAAATTTCAACAACACAACATTCGTTGAAATTCCATTTATCAGTTCTCGGCCAATGCACCACTTGTTGCAACAGCAGACCATTATACTACATTCACTCCTGGGTCACACACAAGAGACGAATGGGTCGTCTGGCTAAAGGCATGCGCGGTTGATCGAGTAATACTGATAGAGTGGTAGACAGGACGTTCTTCTTCAGTGCGATAGAAGGGCTGGGATTGGCCAAGGGACGCCATCACAAGGGCCACCATCTGAAATAGAGTAATTATTGTAGATTAGTTCAGGGGAGTGGCAAAACACAGCGACAAGGTCAGTGTATCAAGGATTTATGTAATTGCTCACACAATACATCTTGGCCTCTTCTCTCTGTGCCGTGGTAGTCATATTGCATAGTTGGATTGGCAGATTGATCAGCTGCAAAACGGGAAGGCTATTATTGAAAGTGAGGCAATCACAAGAATTAGTCTTACCTCGCTTGCGAAGAAAGATGAGTCAATTGTCGACTTGCAGGGAAAGGTGCAGGAGTGTCCGCGAGTAGAGCGGAGAATCTGAAGAATTTACCCTTTTTGACTGTACAATGCCGAGCATTTTAACAAGGAAATATCGAATAAGTCAGAGCTGATGAGTTGAAAGAGTAAAGCACGTAATGAAGCAAAGAGATGAGAGAAGCAATTGAAAGGTTGAGAGGAAGAGAGTCCTCGCCCGGGTGTAACAGTCCTCTGGGTAGAGGGAGGGAGGCAGTGAAGTTAGAGTGGAGAAGCGCATCACGGAAATGATATTGAACCTTGATATTTTATAATCTCATTTTACTTCTCTGACAACTGGATGATAATAGCACGAGTTTTATCTTGCAAAACGAGTCCTATAGCAATAGCGTACTGATCTCCCTCACAATGTGCAAACACGAATAACGATTTTAGCACAAAAGTCCGGCTGGACGATTGGAAATTCCTTTTCCCGGTCCGTTGAGCAACTTGCTTCAACATTTTCCATATTGGTCAGGGTCTCGGCTAGATTATTCCAGAATTCAATCCTTGAATCGAGATACTTTCCATTAAGCCCCTGTCGCTTTTGCATTATTTCAATAGATCTGACGATTCCAATAGCTTCGAAAATGAAATTTTCTGCAAAATGTTAATTAATAATTAATTAATTATTAAAATGTACAACTCACTTAGAATTTCAGCATCAAAATCATAAAAATCGGCAGTAACTTCTTCCACAGAGTGAACTCGCATTAAATTTATGAACATTTTCCTGGAATGGACTCGTAGAAGAAATTTTGTATTGCAAACCAACCGGTAGTCGTGGTCGAAATACATGTGATTTCCAATTTCCAATCTCCTGACAGAAATGTTCAACAGAGAACGGCGAAACTCCGCAAATTTTGAGATTGCAAAAGGATTCGCATGCAATTTGAGTGTATCAATGCAGGAACAACTCCAAATAATCTTTCCGATGTGCGAATAAAACTCTTCTTGATTTTCTGTCTCTTTCATCCGAAATGAAGCAAAAACTTCCTGAATACATCAATATTCCAGACAATTTGCGGCATACTTACTGAAGAAGTTCGCAGAAAAACTGAGGCGCCCAGCAACTTTTCCAGTTTGTTTGAACGCGAAAAGTGCATTGCAGTAGAGAGCCATTCAGAGTCGTCATCCGAATAGTTCAGATCTTTGATAACAGGCTTCCCCACACGCGAGCTCGCCATCATCATGTCCCATCGACGAGAAATCTGAAGTGAAACTGAGTAATTAAATTTTACAAAATTGTTACCGTACCAAGTGGAGCCCTGCTATCGAATCCGGGTTTTGAATATTAATAATAGTTCGTATAATGTCGGCTGGCAGATTCGCGAGGTTGAGGTCGCTTTCTTGTGAAGATGACATCACTCTGGAAGAAGAAAATGCGAAATATTATTACTCGTAGTAATTATTATAAAAGAATTTATCGTTCAAAGACGCTGAGTGCGGTAAGGGGAACAGTGAATATTCTAGAACAGTTATCAGTTGTTTCAACAAGCGACGCCCATGAGATTTGAAATTGCACTCAATTAGACGCTACATATGTATTTGGAGTCGCTATTGAATTTGCATACAATACATCGATAATAGAGAAAAAGATTCGATAATAGAGGGTGAAAAAACAACAAAAATTAAATTTCGAAGTGAATGTGATTTCCAATTCAAGTGTTTTTGAAGTATTTCATAGCACTTGATAACTCTACAGTGAGTTGGAACTTGTAAAAAAATTGAGAAAAATCAGCAAAAGAAAGTTGCTCCGGTGGGGAATCGAACACCCACCTCTCGCTTCCTAGACATCCCTCTTACCCACCCGGCCACCACTGCTGTTGGAAGGAGAGGTGAGGGAACTGATTACACGTCGCGCGAGCGTCTCTGACGAGTTCACGTGCAAAAGTGAACTTTTTTCAGCGACCTATTTAGCAGATTTTGAAAACGGATTTGGAATCAGCGCAGTCGACTTAGTAAACCCACCAATTTTGGTAGAGATCGGGATATGTGTCCTGAGATCATTCCCTTGTAAGCACACGTGAAATTTCTAATTTTTTACAGGTATAAAATCAATGGAAAATAACTCAATTAAGTTATCGAGTACGGCAGATTGAGATTCCAGTAAAATATTAGAGGAAGGCCTTCCTCTCTTTTCACAAAAGGATGCAAATCGCTCAAATCCTTGAGGAAGGATGAGAGAGAGGGCCATCCTTCCGGGAGGATGGCCCTCTCTTTCGTCCTTCCTCAAGGATCATCGCGCTCTCCAATCCCCCCGCAAGGAATTCTAAGCCAATTTGCATCTCGCATTCTTCCCCCTACCTTGAATCATTGAATTGTCAACCCTAATGATGAACAAAGGATATTTTTTGTAGGCATAATATAAGGGCTAAAACATTTTTTCTTTTTTTATTCGTCACTATCACGTAAAACCCTGAACGTTCCACTGCAAAATCCCATATTGAATGTACTGGAAACAGGCAGGTTATTCGCGGAAATATTCCAGTAGTTCGTTGTTTTGCCGAAGAATGACGCACGGGTATAGGACATTAGATATTTTTGTGAAAGTGGATTATGAACAACCTCTACCACTTCGATGAGTTTCATCGCTTCTTTGATAAACTCTTCTGAACGATAATATTTTTTTGTTTGAGTTTTAAAAAAGACAATCACTTAATTCACCGCAATCCGCATCAGAAAAGGTCATGTGAAGAACCTTCACAGCGTGAATTTTAATAATGCTCATGAGCAATTTCCTGAAATGAGTAATAATCATGATTAAGAAAGGTAAACGTGCACTAGAAGCCTGTCCACGGGTTACGATGACAGGCTAACCGACTTTATGGGTGCACCCCAGCAAGCGAAATGCTTTGATTCTGGTTGCAACTTCACTTTTCCTTGCCATAATAAAGTACTAAGGTAGCTCACCGATATTTGTGGTCGAATAAATTATCTTGAATCTTCAGGTAGTGTACTGGAATATTCGTCAGAATCGGTCTAAGCTCATTTATGTTTTTGAGCAGCGGAGTAACTTCGAGCCAATCAATGCAACTACAGCGCCAAATGATTTCTCCGGTCTTGGTAGAAGTTTCATCTGCATTTGTCGCGTTCGATAACGCGATTTCGTTCTGAAGTTATAGCTCATACTAGAACTTCTAACTAATTTTTATCACCTTTGGCGCAAGAACAGTAAAGAACGACGTGTTCGATTCAGAATGCATGTAAATACTTGCATCATTTCCAGGGCAATAGTAGTCCAACCAGCTAATAGTAGGTCCTTTTTGTCTTCGATTCAAATATTCTTGCATAAGAGCGTACCATTCGCGCGAAATCTGAAGAGAAATTTGTGAAATACCGATGACAACGCGAATTAATCTAAGATTTACCAAACAAATCGCCGCGATCGAGTCCGGTTTCTGCACTCGGATTATATTTCGAATTATATCTGCCGGTAAACATGCTAGCTTGAAAGTTTCATCCAATTCCAATGTCATTTTACTGAAAAAGGGAAAATTTGGAACTGAACAAAAATGCAATAATAAATTTATAATGGACAAGAGCTATTCACATTGCTCTTGAAATAATTTTAAAAATGAAGCGGTTGTCAGCATTGTTGCGTCTTTCTTTGAGGATAAACGTTGTGTTGGTTAAATAATAGAGTTTATCTCAAAATAAAAACACGAAATATTCAAAAAAATTATTTATACAATAAATTAAAAACATCCCGGCTCGCACATTCCTGATACCCAATAGCTCTGATCTTTCTCGAATTGTTCGTAGGCCTCTGCTTCCTCGTAACTACTGATCAAGTCATTGACCACTTGTTGTCTCCTCTCGTTCTCGATCTTAAAAATAGGCTATTTTCGATCAAAATCGGTGTAGGAAGTGAGCGCAATTACAGAGAAAAAATGTGCAACCCGACTCGCTGAAGAAGACTGTGCCAGTATCACAGTAGTGGCGAGTAATATGATGATGACCCAACCTTATGTTTGGCGTCTCTCTTCCAATAGAAATAGTACTCTCCGACAGCCTGTTTCTTTTCCTTGTCCGTTTTCCACAATAGCTTTCTGATCTGAATTGATATCCACTTTTTAACATTCGGATTAAAAATTGCACACCTCCTCGAATTTACTTCTAGGCAATTTCGGCTTAACGTTGGCCAGTAATCCTTTCAGATAGGCGACAACTCGCCAACGGGCTTCGAGAAACTCAGAGACTGTTTGGATTACTCGTTTGGAAGTTTCCTGAAAATGCAGTGATCGAATGAATAGATTAAGTTTCAGTCGAGGATTAGGCGCACTCACAATGTTATTGACATCAGCCAAATTCTGCCAGTTGTTGGAGATAAATCTGAAATAATTTTTTCGCAATCATATCCGCATATTTTACCTGGTGACTCGTGTTTGCTGTGCTTGCAGAGTGCTGTCCTTGTTCAAGTGCTCCACCATCTAAATAATATTGACTCGAGAGGCATTCAACAGTTATTTGACATTCGATGAGTCTTTGAAAGGTATTCATTGGATACTATTCAATCAACATATAATAGGAAAAAGGGTCGCGCTTTTAACGAGATAAATTCCACAACATGTTCTTAGTTACCACTCAAAGTCTACGAATCACTGACCTTCTTGTACTTCATCTGGAGCTCCAGCGGAGTTCTGTACATTTTCATATTCAGACAGAGCTTCGAATCATAGCTGATTTCTTGCGCTGACAACAGTGAAAATAGAAGAATGAGCAGAAAGAATGGAAGACCCTTCATTTCTCGCTCTCGACTGAGCGTATTTGTAAAAGTGATGTGTTCGCAAGAATTATAGAGAGAAACGAAGGATGAAGACTATCGGACGATTGGATTTTGCGATTATCCCTGAAACTCCGTGATCTCGCTTGGCACAGCTAAATTGGTTTCTGAAACTCGGCGCTCTCTACAAAAATTCTTTTTTTTAATGTTTTTTATGTTTTTTTTACAAATTATTGTATTGTCTTATAAGACTCGAAAAACAATAAATTATGAAAGATTTCTTATCAGCATTCCGACGCGAAGATCGCCTCTACTACGGGTCTCTTATCACTCAGAATTTATCGACGTAATCACTACGACGTGTGTAGTTGTGAAATACGCTTACTCACTCCCTTGTATTTTTAGGCTGGGCTGACGACTTTTCTAGAGCTCGTTTCATTCTCATGCCTATATAATCACTTCAATTCATTCTTGATGATTTCATTTGTCGTGCTGCTTACATTAGCTTTTTTCCAGTTTTATGAATGATGCCAACACCGTTTTTATTCCCATGGAAATCGTTGAATCTCAACCCGTTTATCTACCCGAATATCCCCACACTCTTGCCACTCTCCCACCTGATATCGTTCGAATAATCGTGCGGTTGGTTGGAGTCTCTGATACAGCAGGAATTGGCAACTTGCGATTCGTGAGCGACACTGTTATTTTCATAATTATTGCTCCTTTTTAGATCTCCCGCCTCTGGAACACGATAGTGCTCGAGTATATCTCGGACCGTAGAAATCTACCACCGCTGGCATTCGTCCATTTTGGCATAGAACTTTCAAAGTATGGCACGGATATGAAAGTGCACATGAGGTTAACCAAGAGCGGGCACTTTCGCTATTTCCTTGGAGTCTGTCAGGGATGGCGCGCCACGGTAAGTTCTTCACAATTCCACGGGTGATGGCACGGTTTGGAACTTTAGGAACCGTGTTTTGGGTACTTAAATGACACCGTTTGCGCGTTTATAAACTCTGATTCTATAGAATTGTATAACCATCTTGCGTAGTTGAAACACGATGTCATTTTTCATCAGTGTCGTTTAGGAACCCAAAAAACAGGGTTCTCGAACGCGAGTTCCAAACCGAGACATCGCCCATTTCACGTTCAAATGTTGATCGACTACCTGCCATGTCTAGTATTTAAATAGTCCGTAAAATATATTCCGGTTCCAGAACAGCATAATCTACTCACCTTCGCTGCGCGTACCATCTGTTTCTGTGAGCTTACCCAGCTGTGTCATCTTCTGTTCCTTCTTTATTGAATTCATTTTTACTTCGATGGCTTGCAATTACTTCGGCTTTTCTAGTCTTATCGGCCTCGTTATCTTTCTGATAATGTTCATTCTAACAATAATTATCTCTATATTCATCACTGTCACAGTGTACAGAAAACGAAAGTCAACGATTGCTAGGAAACTCAATCCCATTTTTCGTCGTTGTTCGTCCATTAGTGCATTGTATCTGCGGCATAATACTTGGTATATCAAACCTACCTTTATCGAAGCATTAGGTTTCTTCCGAACGACTCTGGGCGATGTTCCTATCGAGAGCATTATCTTATTCCAAGAAGACTGCAATGATGAGATGAGGTAAGACCAAGAGTTCAATTTTAAATAACACAGAACATTCAGAAAAGTACTCGCCAAAATGGCGCGACGTCACAAAACAATGAACATGATTCTCTGCGTTAGCAAATGGGAAAGGAATGGAATGCGTGAGTTTTGTTGCTTTCGAAAATAGTAGATAATGTCTTATTTTCAGGTAAATTCCTTCTCGACCTAACGCAAACCGTCAATTCACTCCTTATCTATGAGAAAACCGAGAAAACAGAGGAAATATTTGGCAAGACGAGATCATTTTGGGAGCAGGAGGCGCGTGAAATCATGGATGGATCTTTCTCAATGCAAGTTATGATCGGGCAACGACGCCAGTT
>LS586019.1:356594-391246 GCA_900490775.1 Pristionchus maxplancki
GATCCGGGGAATGGATCGATGACGCTGCGATACGTGCAGCAAACGGGCGAGAATAGAGGATTCAAGGCGAAATTCGAAACAGGTACTTTGAAAAGGACTGTACGATCTCGGTGGTGATGTCAATTCAATATCGAACTGTCGATATATTGAGAAATTGGCATTGGCCAATATACGCCAATATATCCTAGTTCTTGATATTAATTTTAGCTGTCGTGAAAGTGTGCTTAATCGTTCAGATCGTTTGATGCATTTATTTGCCCCATCCGGAAAGATCAGAGCCCCGTCGTTTATTGAGGGCGATCCGGCAACGAGGTTTCAATAATATCAATAAATCAAAGTTTCAATCTTGAATCATTAAAGCTACCATTATTGATACATTTCTTCAGAAAACTCTACTATGTGATCAGCTTTTTCGACGGTGCGCTCGTGAAAGTTATTTTCCATCAAATAGAGGCCGAGGTGAGAATATTTCTAGAATTCTAGCTTTATTTTATTCAGAAACAGGCTAGTGGGATTTTTCAGGCTCCAGAATCTTTTCGCAACTCGAACTCTTCATGCGGAGGCTACACAGTGCATCTTGTTAGTGCCGCCGGATTTTTGTGATACTTGAAACTAGGGATGGAAAATCTCTTCATTTCGCATATTCTCTCACCGATTAGCGAGGCGAGGGAGCGTGCAAAATGAAGAGAGTAGTTTCATGCCAAGCCATCCCTACTTGAACGACTTTTTAATGCACACATCTTGCAATCTCAGCACGGTTATGGCGATGCGCGAGTCCGATCTCCAGACGGCTCCATAGTCGTCGCTTCAGGAAACGAGGCTATTTGCAGTGTGGATACGCCGATAATCGATGCTAGAGTGGGTCGATGACGGGTAGTGCAGTGTCTGTTCTGTCCTTTTTATCAACGGCCTTCCCTTTAATCAAGTAGCGCATGAATGTCAGCCAAAACAGGAGGCTACACCATGGCTGTGCCAAGATCCCGTAGCTGATTGTGAGTATTCCAGAGTGTAGACAGTCCTATGCTCGTTCTGGATGTAGAAACGCATGCATCAGATCGGAATGTGTTCGAAGTATCGTGGGAGTACGAAGGTTAGAAGTAACGTGGGGCTCACTCTACATCTGTTTCAGGGTGCGGCCAGCAGCTGTTCTCTCCTGGCTCAATCGTCGGTCGAATGGGGAACTATCCGATACACAAGGTACGCTGGCATCAATAATTATATCTGGGAGTCAAACACTATAACTTCTTGTTACTCAGTAAGGTCAGACAGGGGATGAGTGCGAAGAGGGTAGTTACATCGTATTTATCGATATGTGACACCAGAACTCCACCTACTGTCGGTGGTGGATTACGGCACCGGTCGGGCAGCGAATTATTGCCAATATCTCGCTGTACGTAAGCAGGGCTCCACGTTGCTCGAAGAAGTACGAGGATGGCAACTACATGGTGGTGAGCCTTTTTACAATTGGTTCACTGGAAGCGAGAGAGCGTGTGAAATGGAGAGACGGTAATTCGAAATGCATCTCAGGTGCACGGTCATCACGCGTGGCGCGGTAATGCGGATTTTCACGCTCGAGATGCGCGAATGATGGTGGGGGGGGGAGTCATTCCACTCATACATTCTTCACTAATATCTGAGAATGCCAACCATTCAGATAAAATGTGCCGCTGTTAACGACCCGCTCATTGTAGTTTCTCCCGGACACGAAATGCTGATCGAAACCAAGGTTTTACCTTTTCGATACGGTCTCGAAGTTGATCGAAACACGTTCAGATTGCGAATGAAGATCTAGAGAATATCGATACTTTCTTCAAAGCAGCAATCTCGTTCACCAGCGATGACACCTGTGGAGGAACTATAGACGGTCGGCGTCTTTTTTCGGAAATTTTTTTATAATTTACGAATATTCATTTTAGTTTCGCTGGCGGATCGACAAGTGATCCTCCCGCCTCGCTTCCCCCATTCGTATGCAGCCCTCGACTCATGCGTATGGACGATCAGGACACCGCCTGGGACATATCCAAAATTCGTTTCGGTAATGAATTATACATTTACTGTTTAGAGCCATATCATTTTCACTCTCACATAAGGCTGTACTATCAAGTGTATCTCGATCCTTCCGGATACTCCTTTCGGTGTACTTCACATGTGTCAAATGTGGATGCAATTTCAGCACACTGTAGACGCCTCGATACCTCACGGGAATTGCAGCCAGGGGTTCAACTATGAGCGCTTCGAATTCAAAGCACTGAATCAGTGATATTTTCCCCCTTTTCTCGTTAGAATGGATACAATTTCAGGCCGATGTTCAAGTTCTGTGACAGTAGAGGATGGGATCGGCTATTATGTGGAAGCAGAGATTTCTACTATGAATTTTGCGATGAATTTACTTTCTGGAGTGACATGTTTTACACGATATCCAATGAGGTTCTCGAGCTATTTGATCACTGGGAAGACCGGGTTTTACAGGTGCAACTCAATTTCACAGTCGGTCCGAAAATCGAGGACGTTGTTGGAATGGTCAGATAATTCAGCTTTATTAATTATTAATAAATAATAATAATTTAGAAGTACTTCCATCTCAGAGTGAAGCCAATGTGCGGTGGCGAAGTGGTTGCAACTGAGGATGTATTTAATTCTATATTTACAAAAATAAAAATAAAAATGTTCAGGAGCAAATAATCGAGCTCTACGACATTGATGATTCGCGTTACATTTACTGCGAAATTGTTGTTCGACTGCCTGAGAAAAGTGGATCCTAATTCGTTTTTCTACTCGAAAGACAATGATTTTCAGCTGAAAACTCTACACAGATCGTTATGAATGTAGCCGAAATGTATTCTCTCTACGGATATGAATCAAGAAATATCACAGTGCTCTCGATTAGCGTGGACGATGGCGATTAGTAATTTACCTTTTTTGATAATAATAATAAATTTAAAGATTTTAGTGTTCCGTACCCTCGAGATCAATTTACACAATACTATGTCAAAGCAAAGAAGACGGTAATTAAGGGCAGTTCGGCTAATTCAACACCATTTCTTCAGATCAAGCTCAAAATTTCGACGGATTTCACCAAGTATCTTCTTGCTTCTGTTTCCTCAGAAGCAAGTATCTGATGTTCCAAAATGATACTTTTTGATGTGTGCAATGAACAACGCCCCTGATAATATTTGCGTTGGGAGCGCGGTCTATTGCAGTATGCTTTCAACACAGCCAAATTTTTTGAACGAATAAAGATTACCTTACCCGCTTCCTTTGTTCCCCTGTATTCATAGAACCCTCTGACAGCTTAGAGCAACGAGAGATAACGCAGATTGATGAGAGTCACTTCACGCTATCTCCTCTGCTAAGAATCCGATCTATGCCACGGGGCAAACGCGGTATCGCAGAGATGGGAGGCAGGCGTCTCTTCTGTTCACATCCTAATATCTCTATCACATCTTTCGTCTTTTTTCCAAAAGTGATTTCAACACTTTCCAAAAGCGGCAAGCCTTTCATCTCGCTCTTTTGGGAACGGAGGTACCCCGTTTCAACTTCCCAATCTTCAGTCATCTACGCATTCATATCAGTCTCCAACACTTCTTCCGAAATGGTTTCTCCCGCTCGTTCATTTCTTTTACTTGCTGTTCTTTCATCGATTCTCCTATCTGCGCCTATAACATTAGAAGGTAAGTTCTTCAATTTTGTTCTTTTGACAAAATTTCGTTGTTTAGATGTCAAGAATCCTCCAGATGCCGAGTATTTAACCGAGGAAGGGCTCTACCCAATCGCAATCAGGATCAACACCAGCCCATTATCCTTCTTCCTTCATCTCCCATCGTATCTCGACGAATTATCTAACGTACTCAACCACACAACTACAGTATTGAGAAGCGATGGAATCGATCAAGTTTACGGCATTGTCAATGGAACTTACTTGCCGATCACTGTAGAGGTAAACAAATATCGATTGATTTTAAATTTATATAATCTTTTAGTCTTCGCAGAACTCTATCTTTTCCAATGCGAATATCATCGAGATGATGATTGGTGTGAATCAAGATGCTTGCAATGGGAGTTGCTACAACAACGAGAAGGAGTTGTGCGAACTAGTCTATCGAGCGAGAGAGGTATGTAATCTTCTTCTTCTTATGAATTTCCAAGATAAAGAGTGAGATAAATATTCCAGACATTCCACTCCCTTGAAGTCTTCGGCAATCGCGACGATAACACTCCCTACCATCCTTCAATTTCGTTAATTCTTCCATCGAGACCTGTATCCTCTCGATCTTCTTCTTCATCTTCTTCCTTCTCCATCTCTTCAATCATAATGATCGCCGGCAGTGCCGCAGCGGTCTTTCTCATGATAACCGTTGCGATAAGCCTCATCTTGAGTCAGGTCAGCGATTTATCTTCAATTTCTATAACGAAAAGAGTTTTCAGAGATTCCTCACGCCCAAGCAATCGCCGAATCCAACTGTCCCTTCGTCTCCTGAAGAATTGGCCCTTCCAGACCGAGAAGTGGTCGTCACTTTCGATTCGTTTCTTCCGAAGAAATCAACGGCCACAGTTTGTCCGTAGACTTCTTCTTCATATCTAGTTGAGTAGAACTTAGGAGAAAACTATAACTGTTATGTTGTACTTGCCATATATATGATAAAATATTGACTTCCTATCGTCTAATCGAGCGTTAGAATGCCCTCTCATCTCTTGGATTAGGGGCAGATCCTAACGCAGACCGAACCGGGGATGGACACACAATGCCCATCACTCTAGTGTGCACTCGGCTGACCCCGACTCCCTCTCTCTCTTCACTCTCCTCATCCCCAAATCTCCTCCTCTCCCCTCTCTTCTCCCTACGAGGCCAGCTGTCTCTATTAGAGTACAGATCACGGGTCTTTTCTGCCTGCCTGTCTCTTCTATTCGCACACTCTGTCGTTTGATCGACTACTCTTCAAGAGATTCGAAACATTTTTCGTTGTATAATAATTTAGACAACCTGCTAGATGATCACTTTCGAAATCCTATCAATACTCTGCGTCTTTATCCTTTCTTCGGAATCATTCCTCTTCAACAATCAAGGTGATTTGACATTACGAATTAGTTATTTTTTAACAAACTTGATATTTTTACAGAATGCGGATACAACGCTGTTAAGCATGAGCGCTACTCAAAATGGGATAACAACTGGGTACGTTTTGCACCTCATCTCTACTGGGCATTGCTACTCTGAAATATTCACTTTGAAATTTCTGAGCTCATTCATAATTTACAGGGCACCTTCACAGTGACGTACACTATCAACTACCACCCGCACACTGTGTATTCCGCTCTTCCATTCTTTCTCGAGGTAATCTTTCTTTTTCTTGGTTAGTGTCTCTCAATTTTTATAAGATACTATACCAGAAAGCTCTGTTTTTAGGAGCTATCCGCTCAACTGAACCGGGCAGTATCCGTCTCTCGTTGCAACAATTCAGAGGAAATATACGTGAACCAGGGCGGGAAATCAGTGCAGATCTCGAAAGAGGTATGATTTTTTTGGCCATTTATCAAATTTCATTTCTAACATTTCTATCACAGTGAGACATCGTACTGACGAGGTCCGCTTACTGTGGGGGCGGGTCGGGTGTATACGACCCAAGAAACACCCGTCCGCTTTTACCTTTAACCTTCATGCAGTGTATCTCTTCCATTTCACTAGTATTTCATGTCAAAAGTTTTAATTTCCAGGCAGCTAGTCGCTATGACGTTGACGTTCTCGTCCACAGAGTTCATGTTGTCCTACAAATGGAATCGAAGTGCGGCGACTCGATGGAATGCATGTTCGAGCCGATCAGGATACAATCGGCTGCAATGATGGTTCGAATGTACTTGAAATACCTGGGAAATGGGAGAAATTAGGATATCCGATTCATTTTTGTACGATGTTCCTTGGATGTAATGTAACCTCTGTATGGCTCATAAACCTTTCCCGTATCGCGCAGTACGCAAGCCAAGGGCATCAGATCTATCATTTTTTTATTAAATGCGGGAGAATCTCAAACTGTGGTCACGTTATATAATTACAGGCCTTCTCTGCGGCCCTCAGCAAGATTGGCTCTTCCACTCCTCTTCCCGCCTTGTCGTCAGATCAACCGGCCCACTTTAAAGAGATTATGATCATCCTCCTGCTCATGTGCATTTTAAAAATAGTACATTGTGCAGCAGGAAGACTTCTGAAGTCAGCAGAAAAGGTGAATCTATGTTTTCTGAACACATGAGGCTAAGCGTTCCATTCAGGCGCAGCAGGCTACGCAGCGACAGAATCGCGCCACCGAGGCGATTTCGTTGACACACAACACTGACAATGTCATTGAAATTCCTGTTTGTGAATTTCTTGAAGAAGACAGTTCTAATAGTAAACAAGAACAGTTTGCGTGTCAGAAAGCCTGCAGTATTGAGAAATCTAGCATAAGCTCAGAAGAAAAGATCGAGACATCCCCGCTTGAGACTGTTGACTGAATCATCTTGTATCTACATATTGTTGTTTTCAAATACTTGTATGATAAAACAGAACTGATCGTAAGAGTGTATGAATTGATATAGGGGGCGTGCCAGAGGAGAAACTCAGCAGTAATAAATCAACGCCTACTCGTAAAGAACAGACCAGACGCCCAATCGCATTCTTGATCATATCCCCTCATCGTTTGCCATGCTATTTATGGTTAGAATACTTTCATCAATATGTACATGGACCTTATCAGTGTCCTGACCATTAACTTTCTGCTATCTTATCATTACAGCCTCACCATTCCCGTTCCTTCACTCGTTTTGCCCTCTCCATCTCTATTAGAACCTATTTGCTTCACCTTCATGTGTTTTATTTTATCTAAAGGAAGGATTTCAATTCAGTCTGATGCAGTCTCTCAACTTGACGTCGCTTCTCCTGCTCCTTCTACAGGCTTCGGTTCTGAATTCCACTCCTATTACTACTCAAGGTATATGTTTCATACGTACTGAAAACATTAATCATTCCAGAGAACTTGGGCGAATGCCGATGGGGCCGATCTGAGGAGCTGCCTGAACACTTGACGAAATATGGCATATGGGTAAGCAATTATCTGAATAATTGTGATTATGTTACATTTCAGGGCCCAATAACTAAAAGTCTTCGCATCGACGATTCTCCTGACGTCATTTACCCCCTGCTGCCCGAGATTCTCTTCGAGATGTCCATCTCCCTCAAACGACCCGTTACCGTGTACCAGTGCGACAATACCGCCGAGGTTTACGCGAGAGATGGCGACCAGCTGACTCTCATCACTCGAGAGGTACGGTATTCTTGTGGATTTACAGTAGGCCTGCTTGGGGATCCATCATTTTTAACTACTACGAATGGGGCATAACTCTCAATTCGTAGTCTTACTTGTGTAACCTTCAGGTGGCTCACCTCTACAAAGCACCCCAGTACAAGACTGGAATCGTTCTCCTCACATCTTCTCCTTGCCGAACAGAGAGATATCGATGCGAATTTGAGAACATTGATTTCGTGATCGACGGTCAAGCGGTACGTTTAATTTGTATTGACTAGAGTGTCGAAAATGACTAAACAGCTAGTATCATCTCTCGTATAGTAAATGACTAGCTGTTTTGGTAATTTTCGACCCTCTACTATTGCCTACGCCATGACTTATAACCATACCACAACACCCACGCACCATAGATTTGTGTAACCTTAGTGTTTCCGATGAGGGCCACGCTACATAATCTCCTTACCGTCATTACCGGCCAATTCCATTGTCAGGCTTTCCAAAGGGTCATGAAACGGGCCGCGTACCGCTCTACTACTCATTCATCTCGCCCTAATGCCGATGACGTCCTTGTCCTCGTCTTTCTCCTCGTCTGCCTTATCCTGGTCGTCTTCGCTTGCTGCTGCGGCTGCTGCTGGTGCTGCAAGGCCTGCTACAAGGTATGAGAACTAAAAACAACAACAACAACAACAACAACAAAAACACACAACAACAACAACATGCATTGCAGATAATATTACTTGCAGAAAGCGACCGAGCAACCGCAAATTGCCGAAGCACACGTTGGCTACGTCGAAAGCGTTAAACTTGAAAAGCAAAATGTCAAAACCACTGTGAACTCGAACCAGCCAGTACATAAATTTGTGTTCGCTCGCCCCTTGGCATTTCCCGGCGAGGCACGTCTGACTTGTAGAGACTAACTAACTCAATGCTTGCTTACTTCACTATAATTTATCTACGATTTTTGAGTTTCATCACCATTCCGCGTTTCGATTGTATTGATTGTTTATGAATTCAGTAAAGTTATTTTGTGAAAATTTATTCGTGTTGAAAACCGTTTCGAAAACTTTGTACAGTAAATCAGAGCGTACCGATTGTTCGGAGTATTCAGAGGGTTTACAAGTTGGAAAACTCTTTTTATAAACGTCACTCAATACACAATGAGACGCTTATTTGAATTGTTTGCAGTTTCTCGCTCTAAATTTCAGAGGGCTCAGTTCGCTTATCAGACCAAACCACTGTTATCTTATAAGATAAATCACTCTAGCATGCTCTCTTGAACCGTTCCCTAGCGACTTTATTTGTGTACCCTCTTCTGACACTGTTTCAACCCCCTTGAGCTTTGTACCGTTTTTATTAATTTATCTGAAACAAGGCATGCGTCATTCATCTCGGACTAATTTATATCAGGAAATCATTCATCTTTCGGATGGTTTATCTCAATCTGCCATTTCTTCTTTTCATTCTTCTTAACTGTTCTGTTCTCCTTTCAGTGAGTCCGCGAGGTATTTGACCCTTATCACGTTGAATTCAAGATTCAAGGTTTGAAATGCAAAGTTTGAATAATATTTAGATTCTAATTTACTCAATTCGAATGGATGTCGATGGGGCCTCACGAGAGACGTTCCTTCTTACAGACAATTTGATAACATGGAGGGGAGATACACATTCAAATACCAGAAAATATCTTTTCACTCTTTCCAGGGCCCGCATACTGTTAGTGTCTCACTCGGCCACCCACCTGCTCTTGTCTACAGCGTTCTTCCACTATTTCTTGCGGAGCTTTCTGTCGTTCTCAAGCGTCCTGTTACCGCATACATTTGCAATGGCAATTCCGAAATCTATGCAGAATATAATGGAACGAGAATTCTCATCACTCCAGAGGTATAAAAGCCATTAAAGTGACCATAATCTGAAATCGCTCCAGGAAGCATCCAAGTACAACGCATCGAGCATCGAGACTGGAATAGTGCTGCAACTAAAGCTTGATTGCTATGCTACCGGCTCTCATTGCGGCCTGGAAACCTTGCATGTTATGATGGCCTCGCAAGGGGTTCGATTGATCTAACTCTTTGTCAAGAACATGATCTGATTATTTCCATATATATTTCCAGGCTTTTGGCGCGGCCCTACTCCAGGCGTCTTCTACCACCACAACCACTACCCCTACATCCATCTCTCCTTCATCCCTGTCTTCTCACTTGATATTGTTCTTCGTATCGTCACTTATTTTATGCTAACGCTTTATCGTCGAATAAATACATATTGAGATGCAGTGATATTTCATGGTACACGTAGCACAGATCAGTTACATTGATCAGATCTGGGAAATATTAAGAGTAGATGAAAATGTGACTGTTGATTTTGAATCTAGAGTCTTCACTTTCTCTTGAACTTGGTCACTCCAATCGTCCCACAGGCAAGAGGCGCCTTCTCCCTCTGCCGCAGACTCCACTCCATCGTGGATTCCTCGTAGACAGCAACGGATCTGGAAAGAATTAGATATTATCTCTAAATCCTCGAAATCTCCTTCTAAGCCGAAAACCATCACTGCCGTCGAAATTTCGACAGGGGAGCCCCTTTTTATAGTTTACACATTTTCGAAAATCCCACGCACGTCCTCCGCCGTCCTTTTCTGTCGCCTAAGAGTCTGTTTTCCTACCTATGTATCGCCTCGACATAACAATCCACACTGTCGAAATTTCGACAGCGGTTCAATTTTTTTCCACTTTTAATACATTTTCGAAAATCCCACCTTCCAACCACATCCTCAGCCGTCCATTCCAGTAGCCTCAGCAACTCCGATCCATCCTGCTTGCCGTGCACGTCTCCAAGCAGGCCGGAGGTGGAGGATCTAGAAAGTTGAGATTGATAATTTTTCGCTTTTTACGAAATTTGCGTTTGGATAGGTTTCAGAGTCTTTTCAATAGCGCGACAATCAGCACATGACCAATGAGCGACCATTGTGTTCTTCACTAGCAAACTAATAAAGAACACCTCGGCAACAACATAGTCTCTAGTTTCGTTTCATGGAAATGTATCGGAACGTTACCCTCCTACCTACTTACATATCTCCGTCTAGTCGGTTTTGTAGGTGAAAATAGTTATCAATCACCTCGGCAGCAGCATCGGCCCGAGTCTCGTGCAGTTCATGGAGATATCTCCGAACTGATGCACGACCACGGCATGGGGGCCTGTGGGGAGATTGTCGAGGAGGCCTGAATAGGTCTTTTGGTTCACAAAATTAACGATTAAATATCGCTACAACTATGCTAAGAAACCATAGGCTTTCATTGGAATTCGCAGTTGTTCGAATTATTGAACTATCGTTTAGTTTCGAAACTACAGGAATGAAATATCTCACTGTGACCGAGCCATCAGACCAACCTACATGTCACAAATGATACTCTATACGGCAAGTGCTCCGTTGGTGTTAGGGATTATAGATTTCGTACCATGCACTCTCAGCGTCGTCGGGCTCAGCTTGGAGAAGGAGATCCGTCCTCTGACTGGAGTAGAGGGCGAGTAGAGATGGGCGACGGCGATCTAAAATTATCTCTTGTCATACTCCTCTCTATTGATCTATACGATTAAAAATCGCGTTATTCTCATCTATTTTCACTATAGAATGAGCTTGGAAGACATTGAAAAAACGAGAATGTCTTACCTGATGCGAGAGGAACGGGTCGTTGTTGGCGGAGGCAAAGACTGGTTGGGGTTCAGGCACGACTGAATTATCACTTGATTATCACTTATCACCCCAAATCCTAGCAATAACAATAAACAGATAAAAGTTTCACCTCCTGGACACTGATCCCTCCTCACACACGGTGCTTGGATGTCATTACGTGCGCGGATGTAGCCTGAAAGTCATCTCTTGCGTCATCCTTCCGCAATTGCATCCCTCATATCCTTTCATCCTCTCTTACCAGGCAAACATGTGCATCCAGGATTGCACGTAGACGAGCAGACCGGAGTGGAGTGTGAGCCGCAGTAGTCGGGGCAAAGCGAGCCTGCGATTGCATTATCACTAGCTAATCAATCCACTGATCTACCGTAATTAAAATAGTAACTACCGTACCACAGGCGCTCCAGGCCGCATTCGTGTCCGGGCACACACATCGTTGAGGCGAGATAGCAAGTGGAAGGACGAGTGCGCGGCAGCAGAGCTGGAATAGAATCAGTCCTCGATTGCCAATTTCAGTAGCTACCGTACCTGATCACTCGGACAGTCAGTATTGAAGTTGCAGGGGCGGCCGGAGATATCGGATGTTGATGATGGACACGTGGACATTCCTGGGATACGGTATTATTGATTTTTTCGCTACAGTATCTCACCAGCGGACAGCATGAGATCCTGATCGGCGATCAGCTTGGCGGGCGCGTCGCGCGCCGCGTTCAGTCGGACGGCTGATGCAGCAGCGGTTGGCTGCAGCAGCTGCTGCTGTGGGGTCGAGGTGGTGGTCGGGGCTGAATAATTGTTCATTTTTATCTTTTACCGACCACATGCTGAAGAACATTACTGTGCGCGCGATAAAACGCGAAACGGAAGTGTGAAACGAAACCTAGTATAATTTTAATAGACATATTACAATTTCGAAGTAGCGATTGAATTGAGATAGTTTTGCTCGATCGAGTGAGGCCAACCGATCGTTTCTGTTGTTTATTTTGAACTGAGATGAAGAGCGCAATCAATGCTGCGCGCGATCCACCACTCTCATAGCGAGTATGAAACACTACCAATCCCTTTTCTGAAGATTACCCGCAGTGGTCGTAGTCGTGGAACTCGTCGTCGTGGGCGCCACAGTCGTCCTCAGCGTCGACGTGCTTCTCATCGTCGATGACGTCATCTTCTCGCAGTCGTCGTGAGCAACGCACGAAGAGTGCCTCCAGTCGGACGAGTTGGCGAAGACGAATCCTATAATGTTTTCGAAATGACAAAAAAATTAAAGGCACATACGTTTCACAGCTGAATGAAAATGCCAAAGTGCTTGCTCAACAATTCTTCATCGAAGTGTCGTGTAATACAACAAAGCTGACCATTCTTGCAGAAGCAGCCAGATCTACACGGCGTGCAGCTGCGAGGAGAGGGATTGTCGCAACCAACAGGGCAGGATGAGCCGCAGCGGAGGAATTCCTGAGGGGAATTGTTGGATTACGGTAAGGGTACGGTATGGCGCGATGGGTTACGGTACCAACCTTCTTCGGGTCCTCACAGTGCGCGCACTCGGCCGGCAGGATGCAGCGGGGGTTGGGCTCGTCCGAGAGGACGTACGGTTCCCTGGAGAATCATGCTACTCTATTATTATCTGTCTAATTAGCTGCCAAATGGCAAATCAGAAAATGAATTAAGCACGGGCGGACCTGCACACGCATCCGGATTGGCACTTGCCCGATAGGCAGCCGCCGTGCGGTTGACGACAGGAGCGGGCGCATCTGAAAAATAAATCAGTCATCGATCCTTCTTAATCTTCTGACTACCGTAACCCCATGATAACTATGCCATAGATTTAGAGTACTTACTCATTAGCTCCACACTCGCTCCATTCCATCCTCGGATCAACACAGCTTCTCTTCCCTTCAGTAGGAGGACAGAGTTGGGGAAGGACGCACGAGGAGTCAGGCCCGTTGAGGAGGACGTAGCTGAAATGGACGAGGTATCTCAGTCATTCCAAAGGATTTTCCCGATATCACCGGTAAGAGAAATGCTAATAACGCCGTGGTCGGCATCAAGTATATTGCCGATAGGAGGAATGCTGCACTTTACCTCAGAGAAAACACCGTGATGCTGTGAGTGTGAAGGGAATCAGTTATAGAAAGCATTGGACGTATTAGAGGACGGGTCAGAATCACAAAATCTCACGGCGATCGACAGAAGCACCCTTGCGTACAACTCGACTCGCACGTCGGCTGTAGATTGGGGCATGAGCGAGGACAGGCCGAGCCACAGGTGAGGAAGTTCTTGAGGGGGTCGGAGCACCGATTTCCTGAAATCTCCTCAATTAGCACTTCAAAAGTATCTCGAACAGTCCTGTTTTGGTTCTGACTTAACAGAAAGGGTACCTAGTGAGAGTCGTAAATGTACCATAGTAAGCATCAGCGGATGGAGTTCGCTGGCGCGACCAGTCTGCTTGCGACGGGAAATCGTAGTAATCGTCTAGTAGTGGGGATTGAGACAAACTACTTTAGTTTGGCTATTGTTTCTGACTTATTACAAGTGTTTTTCTATCAGACTGCGCAAAGGATTACCGCAGTTTAGAATGCGGTTTAGTGAAGTGGCAGAGCATGTTACTCGAGGAGGCGTGATGAAGGAAAATAGGAATAAGCGTACTAGCGTGCATATTTCTACATTGCGTTTTGCGTATTCTTTAATGTGGCTGGCATATTTCTGTGAAAGTGTAGAAACTCACCAGCCATCGGCGTCGGCATGGGGATCATCGGTGTGGTGTGGATGATGGTCACCGGGCCGGGAGGAAGGGGCGAGAGGGGAGGAGGTGGAGAGAGAGGACACTCAGCGGGCAGGATGCAGCTGTAACGAATATAGTTCGAAATACGGGTCACGGTCTCTTCATTCTCCACACTCTCTCTTCAGTCGCCCGGGCGAGAGAATATGCGAAATGAAGAGTCCGTATTTCGAACTCACGGCGTCTTGGCAACGTTCCAAAAATCCTATTTCGCGGCGAGACCACAGCAGTACTCTCTCACTATCGCGTGCTCTCTCGCCTTGTCTCTGCTTCTCTCGCTATCTCTCGACCACCCCCTATAGGACGCCGTGGAACTCAAGTAACGAATAATTATTTAACTCCATCACAGGGATGATAAGTCATATTTGAGCAGCAAAAGAGAATATGATGACTCTCTGAAACACAACAAAACACCCTGCCATTTTGTGGACTTTTTTCCTTACAGGTCCATCCAATCGTAACTCTTACCGTGAGTGCAGCGGGTCAGTCTCGTTCTCCAGAATGTAGGGAATGCGGCAGAAGCAGCCGGACACGCAGCGCTCGATGCATCTGAATGAATAATATTTTTCTATGAACCGATAAGTGAGCGACATCATTTCTAAATGGTTAGCCGGCAATATCAGGCCATTTTGAAGCTCAATTGATAGAGAAATTGAAACAAATATCAGAAAAAGAGGAAACCTCGGCGAGTTCCTCGAGTCACAGCTGATCGGGCAGGCCGAGCCGCACGTGAGGTACTGTCTGCAATTGAATATTGTTATTATTTCTCGATTTATTCGTATCATGATGACGCTGTAGTGATTTATTTTTCAACTCGAGAAGAGGAACTCATCGATCCGGTTCACAAGATCAACAATATTTGAACGCTGTGAAACAGATTTGAGCACCATGATTACATCTGTTTATGATGAGCCCGATCATATTTAAAAAAGGTGAAATATGAATATTTTCGTAGCTAATCTAACAACCCAGTGTTGTTACTATTGATAACCCGAACAAAATTCGTGAAGTTCTCATGTTGATATCTCATCTCAGAACTGAGTTATGGCGAGTTGGCTGCGTGCCAAATCACCCTGATCCCAGGCAACGGGCGAGAGAGCGCGGATATACCCTCTGGCATAGTTGCCGTTTCGCATCCCTCCTTCTTTAAACCGCACCTTCTCAGATCCGCGCAGTTCGACGAGGCATCGAACGATTTGAATGCGTTTAGAGCACATGATCTCACCTCACCATCATGAACAGAGGGTGAAATGGGACTCGATCTAACCCAACTATATTGATCTTAGCTTTCAATACCTCCTTGGATCCGCACAATTCGACGAGGCATCGAATGCGGGGCACAGCTGTCGCGGCACGCACGGAGCGGACGGGTTGGTGTCCCGGCGAACGAATCCTGAGTGAGGCGGTAAGTATGCACCTCTGGTTCAGGATGACTGGTGCTGCAGACTCTTTGATGTTGAAAGAGTTACGAACAAAAAAAAAGTGAGGGAGGGTTTTTTTATTGCGAACAAATCTGATAGAATGCAAAAAGGACATGATTTGTACAAGGACAACTGATTTGTACTGATTTGTACTAGGAGAGTAATGGCTGCGTTATCGATTCCCGGAACAAAATCGCATATATCAAGGAGGTGTGAAGCATACTATTTACATTTTAGAATTAAAAAACAGGAAAGTAGCCATTTCTCACCAGGTCTGCACTGACATCCTCCCTGGCAGTTCAGACTGGGGCATGGGAGGGCGGACATATCGGAGCAGGAGGGCTCGCAGGCTGAAAATCAATGTCGCGTTAGCTTTAAAGCTATTTAAAAAAGTATTCCAAAATGTATTATCTTTTTGGGGGGCGCGGAGTCATCGAAATAGTATCAAGACTCACCCGAATAACAGGACACGTAGTACTCATTGGACAAACAAGCAGATGGGCCTTGGTCGACGATTGAGTTCTCCACTGAAAAGAGATTATCTCTCTACGTTGGAAACTTCAAAATTGGTTTTTAAAAGAGTTCATCCACGCTTCCAACCAGAGTTGAGCAAAACGAGTCGAGCCAGTCGAGGCCTCGTCTCATAGACTCGATACGAGTCGAGAAGTCGAGCGGCTCGAATTTGAAAACTCGGCTCGAGTCGACTAGACTGCCAGAGAGAAGGCTCGAGCCGCTCGAAGACCCGTGTTAGACTCGTCAGACTCGAGTCTGACTCGAGTCTGGGAGGCGAGAGGGAAGAGACGGCAGAGAAAGGCTAGAGGCGAGAGTGACGAGAGAGCGTTGTGTGCGAGGAGAGTCGCCTTCCCTCTCTCCCCATTTGCATGCCTCTCTCCTTCCCAGACTCGAGTCTGACTCGAGTCTACTCGAGTCTTCGAGCGGCTCGGGCCTTCTCTCTCGCAGTCGAGCCGCTCGATCGAGTCTCGAGTTAGGTCGAGTCAAAATAAGGGTTTACGAGGACGAGGCCTCGAGTGTCGAGCATACTCGATTTTACCAACCCTACTTCCAACGATCGCTAGCGCACATATTCAATGCAAGTATCATCTCTGAAACTCATTGCAGCATCGGGCAGGCTTTTCAATTAGCAAAGCATTAGAAGCAAAAGCCCACTAAATGTCACTGTCAGATGCGTCTCCTTGTCTTCCTTCTCAGGCTGTGAGCACTGCTTGTCGCAGCACTTCTGCTGCTTCGGACACTCCGCGTCGCACGCGCACGCGGCTCCCGCGCGCTGCGCCGCGCGCGGACACGCGCCCGCCTTGGGCGCCACGTCCGCGCAGATGGCAGCCATCATGGCGGCCAGGTCGGCGCGCAGGCGCTCGGCGTCCGCGCCGGGCGCGGACGCGCCCTTGCGTCGTCGATCTGAGCATGCCGCGTGAGGGGAGAGATGAGGCGCGGCGCGTCCAAAGGCGGACACGCAACGGCAGCGCGAGGTGGAAGGAGTGCACTGCTTGGGGCGATAGAGGCGACCTGGAAGAGTACGGTGGATTACGGTAGGAGAGGTACGGTACCTGAGGATTCACACTGTGGCAGAAGAACGTCAGCGATGTCGTTGGTGGGTAGGTCACGAAGGACTTGCTCGCGGCGGAGGGAGCATTCTGCATAATTTTTTTTGATTTTCTACTTTCGGATAAGTTTCCCGCATTATTTAAAGGAGGTTGACATTTTGCGATATGATCATTCGGTTGCGGCCATTCCTAAAACTTTATTCAATCGCATCGAAATTCACGCAATCGCTAACTCGCCTCGACCTTTTTTCTTTGCAGTTTACCACCCCCTAATCCCCCTATTTATGCCCGATTTGCTCCCTCTCTCGAATGGACTTCAACCTCAAGGTCGCGGTCATTTTCATCTCTCGGCTAACCCCTGCCTGGCCCCAAACCAACCCGGAACCCGCTCGTCACTCATCGGCTTGGGCACTTAGTCCTCATTTTAGCTTTAGATGCGAGAGAGCATGCCAAAACGAGAGAGCACCTCCATTTTCTGTCAAAAACGGAAGGAAATGTACCCACCTGCACAGCACTTGCCCTCGACGCACAGGTGCCTCGCCGCGCAGTCCTCCGTCCGCTGACACACCGAATCATGAGGATGACCGTCCGGACACCCGCCCGACGCCGCCGGGATTACGGTAGCCGATGAGGCGGTAGCAGTGACGTCCTCGTCTAGAGCAATAGAGAAAAGCGTTAGGGAAGCGGAAGCAAAGCGGAGCGGTGCATTAGAGATCAAAGATCAGAAAAAAGGCGAGGGCTTACTCTGGAAACTGGACTGAACAATAGGGAAAGTGGCTGAATTCGGACAGCAGAAGCCACTGCCGCCGCAGTTTTCGCCCGGGAAGCAGTCCGCCTGTAATTTGAGTGTTCTCGAATGTGTTTCAGAGCATGGTTATCCATTTTTCGGGGCATTGCCAATTGATAGTTCAGATCCTTAGCGAGGAAAACAAATCAAATACGGGCAGTATCTGATTTATTTTCCGATTCAATAAAAAAAGGTTACCTGACTAGCGCACCGATAGTACGAGTACCGCCCGTCGCCGCAGTTTCGACACTTGCCGGAGATCTCGCAGTCGCCTGAAGGAAATCGACCCATTTTCACACTTTTTCGAGTTGTCGGACCAAGTTTCTTCTCAAATTACTCCAAAATAGCCTTACAACAAAAATAACTCACGTGTGGTAACTCGTATCCCCTCAGTGATTGATATCAAGATGGGCAGAAGCAAGAAGATCAGCCGAGGCATGGCTGCTGAATTGACAAGGGGGTTTTAGTTGGAAAAAACACGCTCGAACGTCGATCGGATGAACAAGGACAAATCATAATAACGCAATCTCGATGCATTGGCATCAACTCATGCGTATGGAACACTGAAGAGAACTGGGAGCATGGAACAAACACAATAGATACAGTCATATGAGCAGATCACCTTCGAGGGGCAAGCTTCAGTGCGGGAATCATGGATATCGTTCAAAGTAGAGCAAATTACTTCAAATTAGCGCGAGAGGTGAGTGCCAGCCGTGTGAGAGATCATATCATAGAATGATAGAATGAGATATTGTGGGAATGACACAGATTTTCTCGAGTGAGCTCATGGAGCGCAGACGAGACAGGTGACTGTCAGCAGCGGTGGGCATGGGGCGGAGCGAGATCGAGAGAGGGCAGAAGGAATTCTCCCCCACCTGCTCCCTAGTCTCTCCGACAGGCAAAAATTGAGAATGATAGGGATAGAAAACTAAAAGGACGAGACCAAGGGTCAGAAAACAGAGAAGAACCCATTGTCCACCCCCAGGCAATGAGGGTACTGGACCCAATGCTAGCCAAATCACCCGCGCTCGGGCCAAGGTCACACTTTACCTCTGACTCTCGATAGACCATGATTATCCCCTCTCTTCTTTTATCCCCACTTGCCCCCTGTCTATTGTCAAGATTTTGTGACCCGAAGAATACAATGGGCGGGAGGAGTTTTAGGGTGTGGAAGAATGAGTGGAGCGAATGGGGGATAGCGATGAGGAGTGTCCAGAGAACCTGCGTTTTGATATTTTAAAAAAATCAATCCAAGGAAATAATTTCCAAAAGTAATTCGTTTGTTGTCATTCGACTCTGAAACTTAAACGATATTCATTTATATCAAACACATTCTGAAAAATAAATAAATAAATAAATAGAAAATGAGATGTTCATAATTTTGCTCAATGCACTCCTGATGATGATAACACACACAGAGGTAGAGATGAATCGCTTATCTAAGATTTCAAGTGGTAATTAGACAGGAGTACAAGGGTCACGACTAATCATTTATTAGTCTTGGCGTGTTTTTTTCAAGAAGTGCTCATCTCCTTTGGGTGGTGGAGTGTCGCTTCTCTGGTTTCTGAGCACTTCCCGAAGTCTAGTGTACTCGTTATTGCATTTCAGAAGGAAATCGTTGATCACTTGTTCGATTTTCTGAAAAATCCTTTTTTGCTTGAATCACCGAAAAAAACTAACCCCAATCTCCTTCTCTGCATCAATCATGTATTGAACTCTCTAGTGAATGCCTGAAAAAAAACAACAATATTTCACAAAAATAACAATTAAAAAGAATAATACAAACCGGGTTATTCTGCGAGATCATTACATAATCGTGCACTTCTTTGAGGAAGGGGTAGTTGTCTTGAGATATCAATGTACGAAGACTTCCCAAATCACCCTTGAGATCTTCGAAAGGCTTTTCTGTAAATTCAAAAGCTTCACTGACAGTATCTCATGATTTGACTGCTCAGAGTGGACTGGATAACGAGTGTGATAAAAAAGAATTACCGCAATCGATCCATTATTGATAATAAAAATGTAACACTCATTCAATGGCGACCCCTCATTCACAGCGAAGAGATCGATCTCATCCCTGCGCTTCCCAGCGGCTTCGTATTCGACATTTCGTCTCATTTCATCGTCTCACAGCACTTGGTAAGTACTTCATGTACTCGGTCCTTTCCTGTAGCATCGATGATAAAGCTTTTAAATTACTAAAAAAAGGCGTCAAAATGACCCAGAAATGGTGTAAAATGACTAAAATATTCTCACTTTCTTCAAACAGCTTCTTGCGTAGCTCAACCTGCTAGGTCCATGCTGAGCTCTGAAAATATGAAAATAATTGAAAAATACGGGAATTAAGAGAGAGCATAAAAGAGAAGCTCGTGTTTCGGGAAATCGCAACACTTGTATTCAGTCGCCTGACTTGTTATCTCCTCATTACCGCATGCCACTTGAGGCCCGGGCATGGAATCGTCTGACTCTCTCCATTTCTGATATTCTCTCGCCGCTCTGACTGACTAGAGACAATGTGGAATGGAGATTGTACGTCTCCTGATATTGGGCGTTATCTCCCTTTTCTAATCGTCGAGAGTTCCTTCGGAATGGAGAGAGGTGTTGCCAATTAAGATATTCACCCACTTGAGGAACTAATGACTATCGTCACTTGCCATTTAGAAACTTATTTTGAGAACATTGATCCGTTTTAGATCTTGTATATTCATTTTATCAGCTCAATGGATAGTTTCTTCTAAAAGAAGAGAGATGCTGCAAATTCAGCAATCTTTTCAGGATATAAAGCAACGTCAGCTAAACCAGCAACCGTGGGAATAATCATGATATAAAAAGCTCACGAATTGGAAGCAATTCACTCTCCTCTAGATCTCCTTCCCTCTTCCCTCTTTCCTCCCTTCTCTCCTTTAAATGGATAAAGGTACTGTAGGAAGCTCCTGTAGGAACCTACTGTAGGAGACTTCCGGATGAGAATACCGTAGGATATTACTGTGGCTACTATTGTAGCACAGTACAGCAGGTCACAGCTGTACTACATACTGTAGAACACTATCGCAAGAGGCTGCTGTTGGGGCCAACTGCAAGGGACTACGGTATATAAGAGACTACTGTAGGATACCACCACATTCTACGTTTCAAGTCATAACTTATGACATAATCATACCCAATTCAGCTATCATCTTCCTTCTTCTCGCCCTCCTCGCAATTACTTGTGTGCAGGCACAGCCGCCCGTGAGTTAACTTGTTATTGTTGTTATATTGTTGTTGTTGTTATTGTTGTTGTTATTATTGTTATTATTATTTCAGCCCTGCTACTGGCTCGGCAATCCACTCTACTCCAAGGGCAAGAAATGCCCGTCCGGATATAAGGAGATCATGAAATCAGGGAAGAAGCCGCCCGGATGCATCACCAAATTCGGAAAGTAAGATTTGTGAAATGACAAAGCCGGGTCCGGGGCCGGCAAATACCTACATACCGGTCATTGATATTCCATTCAACTTCAGGAATTGCGTGATCGGAGAGAAGGTCATGTGCTGCAGAGAAGGGTACAAAGGACCGATTTGAGGGCTGTTATGATAACACCATTGATTCAATTGTTATGATACAAATATTGATTGATATGTCTGAAGGTTGATAAAGCTTCCTGATAATTCGTTTCGATATTTTCACGATAAACACCACAAAATGAAAAGGTTGCAACACCAGCTAGATTGAAAGCGTGGGAAAATCTGCATACTGAATTGTTACAGCTTACATGTGAACCAATGCTGCAAAAACTAATCATGGTGCCTTGCAAGGTTTCAAAATCTAAAGCAAAATCAGCATAATATTGCAAGCGTGAGAAAATTCATGATATCAAGGAAATAGTCCTCGGTCTTTGTCACACAGATCAGTATAAAACATTTCAAATGTATTTAATTTCAAATTTAAGAATTCTGACTATTAATATTTCTTGGACTTTTATTTCTTGGACGCAACTTGTCAAGGGCAGCCGAGAATGCCTGAGAAACGGCTTATTTATATGACTTCATTTAAATTCAGGGACAAAGGCATAGAAATGCGTACCTTATTTGCTTCTCGATACACTTGTGAGTGCTCCGAGGCGCACTCCTTGTGGCCACGACAGACCGACCTCGTCTGTAGAACGATATCCGTGAAGTGGAGATCTTCATCATGGCGCGCTGCGTCCTGAAAGGATGTCTTGGGTTACGGTATCCATGTTTCCATACCTCTCGAGTGATACGAATCGGTTGTTCCTCTATGATGGCGTAGATCTCATCAGCATTGTTGCATCTGGACACGGTGACTTCCCGATTGAGTCTGGATGATAGATCTGCGAGGAAGGCTGGAAGCACCGCGAATACTGTGCGGGACGGGAAGAGAGTTCCGTAAGTGACGACGAAAGGGCCCTAAAAGGATGGCTTCAAACAATCAATTATATGCAGCGTTAACGCTCAGATCTATGGGTTGCATTGAACCAGTGTCAACCACCCGTCCTCATCTCACTTCAAGGAAAATGAGGCAACTAACCCAATCCTCATTCCATCTCTCGAAGCGGTCTGTTCTGCGCTCATTCCATCGACATTTGTCGGTGCTGTCTGAGCATTAACCAAGCAATTGAGCGCTAAAATAGTTGAGCAAACCGTTCTTGCTGACAGCAACAGAGAGTAGCCTTGAGGCTTGGAGAAAAAGAAGAAATGAAGATCGATTAAAGGCGACCATCAGTCGACGGACAATCTAGAAAGATTGAACCACCAGTGAGAGATCACGAGAGAAGCAGCTATGAGGTCACAATCGCGCTTTGGTCTAGTCTCTAGCCACTGCGTGTTACTAGAACCTGTGCCTATTAGGTGAGAAGTTGAGCCTAATCGAGCAGAAGGACGCACTCTTTCCCCTACAGTGTGACGACACTTGTCGAGAATAATGTGTACATATTCGCACAAGACGTTCACGCAATTTTAAAATCTGAGAAATGAGTTAATGGAGGGGAAGCTCACTCTCTCTCCCGTCAATTGTTTTCATTAGGATAGCAGGCGTTTTCTTCTCCCTCTAACGAACAGGAAATATTCTCCTACTTGCATTTCAATGTAACCAACATAAAACGAGTTTCTTTACCTATCTACTTGGACCTATCTCATCGGACATAGATTTTTTTATCAAAATGTAAACATAGACACACATGTTACATAGTCAGACAACGAAACGGACTACTTTGAATCTCAACAAACATGTTCGATCGCATATACCACGGCTTTCTCCATTCATAAATTGGAATGAGAAGGATGAATCCATCATTTGTCGTGCCTCTTCCTCCCAATATTCTCGAGGCTTGCCGAACATTTCTACTGCCTGACTCTCAACTTCATAGATAAGGATCGAATTTACGATTTCCGTTACGTTGTGAAAGAATTCGCCTGAAATAAGTCTTTAATCATTACAAAAAGAGAAAGGGGACCTACGCATTCCTTTCGATTTCCATTTACTGACGCATATAATAAGCTCGGCGCATTTGTGTAGCCGAACCATTTCAATCAGTGACTTTCTGAAACCTTTCAGATATATTTTTTCCGTGACTGCTTCACCTCAATTCACAATTGCATTCCTTATGAAGAACGACCAGATTTGTGATAGAAACGTCGCCAATAGTAGTTCGGAAAATATTCAATTTTTTTCGATCGGGATTTTGCAGGTATAACGATTCAATGGATGAACATCGCCAGAAAATAGGAACTAGCCGTCTCCTAATTGCATGTCTTGGCTCATCGAGGAACCAGGAGAAGGCGAAAAGGGATAGGCCGATTGTCGTGAGAGCAAAGATAACGATGAAGATAATTGTGACCATAATGCCGGATATGAAAGCCCCGATTGCGGGGAAAATGGCGCACACAATGACCAACACTATAATCAATACAAGAAAGATGAGTAGAGACATAGTCAATGAAGTAAGGAGAAAGTACAGAATGAAGAACGGAATGAGAACGAGAGTGAGTGAATCGCATTTCATCGATGCGATTTTCATGATGGGGGAATGATACGATCCGTCAGCCTGTGAGCGAAGCACTTTTAGTAAAACTGGAAAAAAAACTGCTCACGGTTCTGGTCCATTGCCGGAAAAGTCGACCGAAATGCGCGGCATGACTCTGGTCACGGAGCCTCAGGTGCACTGTGACGTCCCCGTCATCCGACTGAGAGCTCTCGAAACGCACGAATTCAAGTGGGGAATCGAGGAACTCGCGAACAACCGCGTTCCATCCGCGAGAGATCTGCAGAGAACAGTTGTCTGCCTACCCAAAACCATCAGAAATGATCACTCACCAATCGCAAGTTGTCTATGGGTGCCACGTCTGCAACCAGCCGCACGATGATTCGAATGATATCGAGCGGTAGAGTTGCCAGGGATGCCAGGGATTTGGGAGGAAGAGGGACGGGAATGGGCCCATCTTCATCTCCTTCGATGGGAATGAAAGTGGCGTTTGTAAACGCCGAAGATCTCTGCCCAGACTGCCTCAAATAGCGAATCATCGATCCTGAAAACAAGAAACTAAAAAGCTCAGAATCAATGACAACATGAATAAGAATATGAGTGAGAAGAGAAAGGTGGAGGAATGATAGAGCGATTGATTTCACCACTCGTGACCGTGATTTCGAAATGAGACCGATGAGAAGTATTTTGTATGGATTTCGTTCCGCCAGCTAATCAACGATTTGACTTGGTGCGACTGATAGAATATCAATTATAATTTATAAAAAGCGGATAAAATAGCGAATGTTGAGTGTACAATAGTGTGTTGAAGAAAATATCAATATAAAGTGGAAATACTCTCAGCAATACTCGTCCGGGTGCCTTATCACTAGCTCGAATACTCCACGCGCAAGCAACACAACAGATTAGGAGATGTTTCGAAAATTGACTGACTCACTCGTTTCCTCTCTTTCTATTTCACTGATAAGCATGTTTTTAGTCTTCTAAATCACTTCACCAATCACTTCAGACTTCCCTTGTTGAGCTCCTTCTCTTTTATCGTGGTAGCACCTTTACCTTTGAATATCTGCCTGTTTATTGCAGTTCAATGGATCATTCACAACCCTTACTGAACGAAAGACGATATCCAGAGAGTGCTAAATCGATTATTATTCCAATCGACGAACAGGTCGAGAAAGCCTTGAGTTAATTTCGAAAATGCACACTTCACTTCCTGCCGGATCTTCTCTCTTGGATATATGCGTGTCTCTGATCTGTTAGATCATTGATCACTTTCTAGTTGAATCATGTCTTATCCTTATTGCATCTATCCCACTCTCTCGCACACCCCAGCTGAGGGGTTTTTAAGCCAGCTGATCTCAGATAAAGTTAGTTCACCGACTGAATCTCCGTGTTGCCAACAATGCGTATGTTTACACCATGATAGTTGAAATTGAAGGGAAGCTATACCAGAGGGTCAGTGAGTTTTGATTTTCAGAGTTATGCACTCAAATATGTTGAGCAGAAGCAAGTCCAGCGGGCACGTTTGCTTCCTACTAATAATAATTTGTTTTGAATCAGTATAGTATCCGACAAATTATTTTCAATGGCTGAAACCGAGCGAGATCGTGAAATGTCCCTCGCCGACCTTCCTTCGGATATCATTCGATCGATCATTCCGATGACTGGAGAACCTTATTTGATGAGAGCCGTGAGTTGAACATTTTTTCGATATTTTTTTGTCGGCGGTTATGTGAGGCCGGTTGTGTAAGAATCAGGCTGCCCTCCCCAATGATTGGCACAGCAAATTTTTGACAATTTGTGAAAATTTAGGATTAGAGGTTCTCGTGGGTGGTGATCACCATAGTCGACATCATTTTGCTCAAACTCGATCGGTGCCGCCATGCTGCAACCATGCTGCATGGTACCATTTTTCCGTATCTCGTCTCTATATTTGTAAAATATTTTTAAAAAAAATTACAGCGTATGCAATCGACCATGCCGAATTATTGCCTGTCATTTCACGGATTGTCAAAAATTTGCTGTGCCAGCCTTCTACCGATTCTTACACAACCGGCCTCATATCCTATTACTGTGATACACACACTATCCCCAAACCATTCCTCGTTACTTATAAGAAGTGGATGGGCTCTTCAACGAATAGAAACTCCTATACATCCTACCACAATCCGCTCGGAGCTAAGTAAAATTATTAATTAAGATTTCTCCAAACTGGAACGCTATTGTTCTTGACTACACCAGAGCTAAGCCCCACCTTATGATTGACAAGCTCCAACTAAGCATTAGCGCCAATGGTAAAGTGAAGGTCATCGCAAGAGCGCCAAGATCGTACCTGGCCTTCTTCTGTCGTGATAAATGGACAAGATCTGTTGATGAATTGGATAGTGATGTGAGTCTTGGGTTTTTGTATTTTTTTGAATATATATAATTGTGTTATATATTTTTGATTGATTTCAGTTAATCAACGCCGAATGGAAATGCCAAACAAATCTGGGCGATCCAGACATGCCGATCCACAACGACTCCACATTTCACCTTATTGCCATGGGCATGTTCATGGGCATCTGCGAATCTTATGTTCTCAAGACGTCATCGCTTGCTGTGGGCGCTTTTGCCGTCTGGAGAGAGACCGAATCTAGAAAGACCAAGAAAAAGTCGGACGAGAATCTAATGAGTCTCTTCAAACCCATACTGAGGATCGAGACGCTCTGGGTTGAGAATGTTGGCAGAAATGCGTTTGACAGACTTCGAGATTATGTGGGATCTACTCAGATCGAACGGTTGATAGTTCGCATCAAGAATAATTTACATGACGAAGATTACAAGTGAGTCTATTTGTGATTAGTTTTTAGCAAATTGAAGCACATTTCAGTTATATTGCCGATGAGACTAGAAATATCATGGCGAATCAACATGTTATCACGGAGTTGCTTGTAACAAATGAGAATCAAATATGAATGTCCTTTTTGCATGTTTCGCCGATGATAAAAGATTTATGTTTGAAATGGGAAGTTATTACAAACAGAGAGTAGAATAGATCAAGGATTTTTCGCAAGCACTTTACAAGCAATGAATGCTACAACACCGAGTGCAATGGCAGGACCTATAGGAAGTTTAGTTAACAATAGAGGGGGAGGCGGAGGAGGCAAGGGAAGATGTCGCTCCGGCCGGCGCACTCGGGCCAGTCTCGGACCGACTTGGCGCACGAAATTCGCCTGAAAATAAGGCAATTGGGCACAATATTTTTAAAAAAACGCAGAAAATCATGTAATTCCGATAAAAAGAAAGGAGAGAACTCACCCAACTGCATCCCGCCTGCGCCCAAGTACTTCGTATGAGCGCGTCGATGAAGATAGCAGTGGCGTTGGTGATGAGCTGGATCTAAAATAATCATCAAACCAATAGATTTTCGAAATTCTTTCTGAATCTGATCAGTAAAAAGGCGTACCTCATCCCACATCTTCTCTTTCGCCATATGCGCGCAGGTGAGGCCAAGTACCGGTAGCAGGCCCTGCATGTTCAGAATGCAATCATATTATCATACTTATCATGGTATGATATGATTGAAAAAAACTGACCATCATTTCAATGCCTGGATGCGAGGACTTTGCCAATCCTTCGACGAGCTGCACAAAGAAGACATTTATTTTGACAGTCAGGGTAAGAATAAACCAAGCATAAAAATCCTAGAAATTGCTGAAAGATTAAGAATATGGACTAATTAGAAAGCCATTTATTCAAGGATAATACCTCTACATACTCAGCTACACTACGGGCGACGAAGCCTCTATCGAAAACGCGCATTTCGATTTCAGCGCAGGCCTTTCTGCATTTGGTTGAATGTAAAAATAATTTAATAGGAGTCCATGCTCACCTCATTAGGCTGTGCTCCTCCTCAGCACCGACTGGAACAGCAGGGGCATCGCGCCTATATTAATATTGTTGTTATTGTTATTGTTATTTGTTTCGAAAATAAATACGAATACCATTCAATCCCCTCCACGGCCAATCTCCACACGATGTAGTCAGTCACGAACCCCTCGACGGATAAGCGAGGATCCTTGAATAGTATTTACAGACATTGTTTGTCTTGAAAAGGATAAAGCATAGGCGAACCTCCCAATCGTTAGCGTATACAGCAGCAGCCATTTAAAAAACAAAGCAAAAAAGAAAGTCACTCAGCTTTCCTGCAACTTTAAATTAATTTATAACATTAAAAAACAAAAAAAACGGTTTAGCGTCTTCAGAATGTGACAATTTCGAATTCTATTCCTCTCATTAGTTCGATCAGAGACCAGAGGACATGCTGGTGTGTGAAAGGAGCGCCAAATGAGACTCTCTCTACCCAACTCGGGCTACGTTACTCGTTGCTCGTCCGAAAAAAAGTTCGCAGATTCATATTGGCCAGAGGGTCATTGACAACTAATCTTAGATTTATTCGCTCATAGAATTTTCAGCAGAAGCAATTCCAGAGGGCATTTGTTTGGTATTTGTTTGGTAATCTAATAGTATTTGTTTTGAATCAGTTGAGTATCTGATTATTTATCAATGGATGAAATCGATCGATCTCATCAAGTTTCTCTCGCCGACGTCCCTTCAGACATCATTCGAGCGATCATTCCGATGACTGGAGAACCTTATTTGATGAGGGCTGTGAGTTGAACTCCACATTTTTCGAAATGCCCACTCAAAATTGAATAAAACGATCATATCAGATATCACCACACTGGAATGCGATTGCTCTTGAGTACACCAGAGCAAAGCCACACCTGATTATCGACAAGCTCCAACTTGTCGTTAGCCATGGCGGTAGGATGAAAATCAAAGTAAGAGCGCCGAGGCCTTTCCTGGGCTACTTCTGCCTCGATAAATGGACAAGATCTGTTGACGAAACGGATTCAAATGTCAGTAGCAGCGTTTTAGACTATTTTAATGACAAATTTCAGTTAATCAACGCTAAATATAAAACTCAACTTATCCTGGGAGATCCAGAGGTGCTCATCCACAAATACTCCACATTAGCACTCATGGCCCTTTCCTACTATTTTCTCTCGCCGCGTAAATCTGCATTTATGAAGTTTGCGGGGTGCCGCTATGTACATCGCGTCATGCTAAGAGAACTTGAAATGGCACGGGCAAAGATGGATGTGGGTGACCAATTGAGGCGTCTGTTCAAATCCTCAACCCGGATTAAGACACTCTGGATCGAAAATGTTGACAGAGATGCGTTTGATCGACTTCGGGCGCATTTTGAAGCAACTCGCTTCCGACGAGTGGTGGTGTGCACAACTTACTTGGCTGATGAGGATTACAAGTGAGTCGTATTTTATTTATCAGGTCAATCATTTGAATTACTTTTCAGCTACATAGCCGGCGAGACGAGAAAGATCAATGCGAGTCATCATGTTGTTACGGAGTTGCTTGCAAATCAAACATGATTACCCAGTTTAATTGTCGATAAAATGTTATTACGAACAGAGAATAGTCAATGCTTTTTCACAAGCACTTTAATAGCCACGACTGCTCCAATCACGACTCCAAAGGTGAAACCAATCATCAATGCATGATCAGTGAAATGGGGAGGGAGAGGGGGCAAGTGGAGGTATCGCTCAGGCCGATGGTACGGGGCAGTGGATTGAGTGTAAAGGAGCACGAAAGCTGCCTGGAGATCGAGTGTTTGCTATCAAAACAGTGGAAAATGTTCTGAAACTGTCGTGTCAGTAAGTTGTGTGTAGTGGTAGGTAATATATTGAAGTTAAATACGCGAAGATGTTGAATCTCTCACCCAACTAAATCCCGCATGTCCCCAAGAACTGCGAATTCGGGCGTCAATGTAGGTAGACGTGGCGCTGGTGATCAGCTGGACCTGAGAGAGCACCATCTTTTACGCAGAAAAATTGACCCTACCTCGTCCCACATGTTCTCTCTGGCCATGAGCGCACAGGCGAGACCAAGTATGGGTAGTACGTCCTGCAAGTTCAGTATGTGATCATATTATCATATTCGCGCTAAGGACAATCGGGCCGAACTTTGTCAACGAAGCGAGGAAAACCACTTGGAATGCCATGCACATCAGAGCTCTCAATACCTAACCTCTTGATAAATGTGTTAAAATCGTACATCGTTCGCTATGAAAAGTAAGCAACTAACCAACAATTCACTGCCCACATGAGCGTTCTCGGCTAGTGGCTCGACGACCTGTATAAAGATGGTAGCGATTTGAGCCGTCAGGATATGAACCCCCCCCCCATAGCTAGGGCACCTAAAGAGTCGGGGTTATTAGGGGAGCTAAAAAAATCGGGAAAAGGGAGCACGGGTCGGTCTAAAAGTAGTACGTTAATTTGCCGTGATATTACCTTTAAATACGCAGCCACACTATCGACGACGATTCCTCTTTCGATAATGAAGTATTCGATCACAGCGCAGGCCTTTCTGTATGTTTTGAATTTAAAAAATAGTTAAAATGGAAATTTTTTGACCTCATTAAGATGTGCTCCGCCTCAGCGCCTTCTGCAACGTCTTGGGCATCGCGCCTATAAAAATATTAATATTATTGTTATTATTGTTATTGGCATTTGTTTTTAAAATAAATACGATTACCATTCAATCCCCTCCACAGCCAATCTCCACACCACGTAGTCTGTTATGAATCCTTCAACGGACAATCGGGGATCCTAGAGTATTATTCGCAGATATTGTTTGACTTGAAATGAAAACGGATAGACAAACCTCCCAGTCATTCGCGTATAGAGCAGCAGCCATTCTGGGAACTTTAACTTTATTGAATTGATCGTTTAGTCACTATAGCGTCTTTAGAATTTGAAAAAGTCGAATTATGTACTGTTCCTTCGGTCAGGGACCAGAGGGCATGTGGAAAGCGCGCGTGTAAAGCCAAATGAGACACTAACTCTTTCTACACGGTTCCCGTTGCTCGTCCGGTTCATTACTCGTTACAGGCGGCAAAAAACGTTCGCAGGCTCATGTTTACGCATATGTTCTTAGACATGGCTTAATTTTTTATCTGAGCATATCACCGCTTGCATAATCAATCATGCAACTGGAAAAAGGTCACCGCATGAGTGAACGAGCGACATCAAGACACAAGAAATTTAGAAAATATAAATTATGATTCTTTATCAAATATATTGCAAGTCATTGATCTCCTTGCGAGGTTATGGCTGGTGAAAGACGGGGAGTGAATGAAAGGCCGTCGATTAGTATCCAGGAGCTCTCCCTCTATAACGCATTCTCTTCTGTGAGACAGAGCGAGAGGGCATGAGCAATGAGGAGAGTCACAGACACTGATGATAGACGGAAAGAGAGGAGCAACGACTTGGGGCCGATGAGGAACGATTGATACCTGCAAAGATGTGATAAGATAAAGCAGAACTGCAAGCCGTCTCTTCATTTCGCATACTCTCTCAATTCTTTGACTTGAAAGTTGAAGAAGAGAAAACTTGTGAAAGCGAACCCAAGGGTGTGATTTATTGATGGCGAACGTTTAGCGCGTTAGGGAAAAGGAAAAGAGAAAACCTAGGATGTGATTCATGATCGAGGTCAGATGCAAACTCGGCTCGCAAGCAAAAAAATTGGAGAGGCGCACCCTCGATCGAACTCGCGGACCGGCATTGGTTTCCTAGCGCTTGTCAGAGATTATTACGAACTCAAGGCATATGGGATCAAAGATCCCGAGGAAAACAGTAATGACGGCTTTTGAAAAGCGCTCGATCCAAGCAATTCTCGATCGCAGTGATATGAGATCTGAACCGCTATCTCATTATTCCGACCATCCCATTCATCTTATAACTTGGATATGAAATCCGGCGATACGATTCTTGTTTTCCGGAGATTCGTTACGTTCCCGGACAAAAGGAAGGCCGCTAATCGCTTTTTTTCATCAATGACTCTGGTTTGATTCGTACACCCAAATGACCAGGTTAATGCCAATAAGTCCCTTATTAGATCATCCATGAGGTAAAGCTGGGACAAAGGGGTTCGCGTTCAAGATCTTTTGCTTCGCTGGTCGGTGTTACGATGATCCATCTAATTTCGATCTCACCCTGACCGTTTGTCGACCATTGGAACGTCCCTTGGAACTCGCTCGGTTCACTCAACGGGTGCACTGTCGGTGCTTTTTACACGGTTGCTCAAGTCAGGTATGCTCGAAAAGCCGTGGTATTGCTGCACGAGATTTCGCACTCACGCGTGATTGTATCTTTTCACTGCTTTTCATAGAATGCTCGTTCAATTATCTGGGACTACCTACCGAAAAACACGTTGCCCACGCACTTAATGGATTTTGCTTCCAGTTATTGGTTTCAAAATTATTTCCTTTTAGATTCGAAAACTGAGTAGACCACTGGATTCAATGATTTGCCGTTCGCAGATTCATGTTTAAACTTATGTTCTTAGACATGGCTTACTTTTTTATCTGAGAATACCGCTGGCAGGTTCAACCAGGTAACTTGAAAAGACATCATCATGGCTCCCTCACCTCTCATTCCATCCAATGTCCACTTCCTATTCGCTTTCAACCATTAAATTCTCTTTCAACCATTAAAGTGATCAGCATACATCCCCCTGCACTGATCCGATCTAGCTAGCGTGTTTACTATGCTCCCTCCCAGGGACAGATCCCCCACCTAAGGGAGAGATGTATCGCTAACCGAGGGCGATTAGCTGTGCAAGCTATCGAGTGCCGCACGGCCAAGAGATCGAAAGGACGGATTGGGGAAGTCGTGCGAAGTTGTACCCTGCAGTAAATCGAGCTGTTAGGTAGAAAGATGCACAGATGCTTATGTGTTCAAAGCATAGTATAGGCAAGCGATCAGAATGTTTCAGGTCTTTAAGTTTCATGTCCTCCTATTAAAGATTCCTTTGAAGACACATCTTGAATACGCTCAAGTAGCAAGATGAACAGAATATGTGTCCGAACCATGAAATCCCTAGATTTTTTCGAACCCTCAGTGACTTTTGCGATCCCTCTCACCTATCTACCTCTTCTTCCTTGCATCTCCTTTGTGTTTGCAAGAGCAAGGATGAACGGTGATGGGCAGATAAGACCCTCCTCACTTTGCGGGCTCTCTCCCCTCTCTGACCAGGGAAGGAGGGAAAGGAATGAAGAGTGAAACAGGGATAACGAAGAACGGTGCGAAAAAATGGGCTACCGGCCAAAACGGGAGAAGCGCGCGTTCCTATCTCTCCTTTCCTTGAGAGAAGGGCCATAGATAGATCGGGGGCTACGGCTCTTCGCCTGTTAGAGAAAGCGAGATAGCTGGCGGGTTTGAGAGGTTGGGCTCACCTTCCTTAGAGGCGAACCTGCTAACGGCCGTTCTTGTGTGCTGTGCAGAACTGGAGAAGGGATAGGCTCTCCTCATTTCGCACACTATCTCGGATCTCTGGCCTCCCCTTCCGACCTGGCTGCATTTTTTGCAGCGTGAGCGCCTGTCAATTCAGGGTAGCTCTTTGATTCATCCAACAGGGAAATAAGGCCAGCGCTGGCACAGATCACGCGAAAATAACCCGCTGGGTGTTCTGCTGCAGCGAAAAGGAGGGATAACTCGAAGAAGAAGATGGAATGAGGAAGAAGAATATCCATCTCACCCCACCGCGCGCTGCTGTTTTTGCGCGTGAGCAATTCGGCTAGCAAGCCGACAAATCGCCGGAAACTGGCACAATGCCCGCACTGCTCCCGTACGCACGATCGGCCTGGAAGAGAAACAACACGATCGGATAGTGACCAAATGGGGAGCCTTGCCCGTTTCGCCCTATTTCAAACCTATCGACTCTCTCAAGAGGAGTTTCGACTAACCTGCAGCAATTAATGTTCTGTTATCCGCATCCAGTGACCCGATGTAGGGTCCGAAGATAAAACACGATGCGATAGTGAGATAGCGTTAAGTCAGTGCGTCTTTGATCCACTTCTCAAATTTTATTCATTATTGGCTCCCTGCTGATTAGACCACTAAATAAGCGCAACTTTGCACTGTTTATGCCAATTTGCTGAGAGGCGTCCCTTCTAGCTCACCCTGTTTCCATCGAGTCCCTTAGACCAATTTTCGCACATTTTCCCTCTGAGATCCATTTACTACTCCTTTAAGAATTCTTGAAGAAGCAAGAAAGCGCACGTGAACGGCCAGTTGATTGTCTCGATGAGAGGAGTGTTATTACCTTCCTACAGTCCGTTTCGTTAGACCCATTCTTTTTCTAAGCACCGCATAGATCCAGTCTAGTTCATTGTTCGAACCAGGAAGATCAAAGTAACAAGGGAATAGAGCCGACGGGCTGGCTACGTGACTGGCGCCCTGCTTTTTAAGATGTGGTGCTTTACTGAACATTTTCGGCTGGAAAACTGGGCAACAATGAAAGTTGTTTCACTGGATCCATTAAGTACAATTGATTTTCGAGGTGGTGGGGGGGGGTTGGAAGATAGTCATGGTTCTTTCATGTCAGCGCAAATTAGCGAGAACGACAATTAATCATTGCATATTAATGAGTTTCGAAACGAGAGTCGGTTTCTATCATCTTCCGAAGACCCAATCACATTCGATGAATGACTTTCGAATTGATCGAGTTCGAAAAGGAATCCCGTGAAACTTCGCGGCCCCGGATCCCTGACCAGTATTGGTTCAGGGCGCAAGCGAAAGTGAGGGAGGAAATGTGACGGGTGATGGGGCTGAACGATCGGACCAGAGCACGGGCCGAAAAGTGCAGGAATCGAATCGCAGATCCTCCACGGTCTTTAAAGTGTCTAATGCCCCTTCATTGTCGACAAAAGCTGTCTGGCGAGTTACTGCTCCGAATGAAGAGATTAATCCATCAGCTTTCGTCGACAACGAAGCCCCCATAGGATCTCGCGCATCATTACAAACAATTTGCCAACCTCGCTCATTGCGGCCTTGGCGCGTTCTTAATCTGCAGTTACGATTTCTCAATTTGCTTTTTCTAGGTGCTTGATCTAAGGCTATCCTACAATGCGCAATCCATTTCGTTTTCGACAAAGTGAAATCTACAAATTTCCTAGATCATTCCTAACTTTTTGTTGGCCTCTAAATCAAACCTGTGCGCGCGCTCGGTATCAAAGGGATCTTCTCCTCTCCCCATCTCTAAGGAGAATTCGACAAGCGAGATTGACACTCCCCAATCTGCCTGCTCTCGTCGGTTAGA
>LS586019.1:391892-425383 GCA_900490775.1 Pristionchus maxplancki
CCTACAATGCGCAATCCATTTCGTTTTCGACAAAGTGAAATCTACAAATTTCCTAGATCATTCCTAACTTTTTGTTGGCCTCTAAATCAAACCTGTGCGCGCGCTCGGTATCAAAGGGATCTTCTCCTCTCCCCATCTCTAAGGAGAATTCGACAAGCGAGATTGACACTCCCCAATCTGCCTGCTCTCGTCGGTTAGAAGAACTAGAGATTGGGCAAAGTTATCCCCTATCTCGTTCCTAAGAATAAGAGAAGGACCACTTCCTGCATGGGTGTTCCGCCCCAAAACCGTCATTTTCTCCAATCTCAGTGATCTCTTGTGGAATAAAGAAAGCGATAGAGCGCACGGATCCTCGTTACACTTGATCCCTCTCAGGCTAGAGTAGGTGAGAGATCAGAGGGATTGGAGAGAGCCAGAGAAGTCCTCAGTCTCCGTCTCTCCAATCTGCCGGATCCCTCATCGGTTAGAGCAGGTGAGAGAGCAGGGAGATTGGAGAGTGACAGAGAAGATCTATCCTGGCGGTTCCGCCCCAATAAGGACGCATTTAACCTGCGTTATCACGCCCTCTTAGGCAGAGCGATCATCCCCTCAGTCTGCTTTTGATTGAGAAGGATACGGTGGCTGATTACTGTCATCTTGGCAGATAATAGGAGTGGCCATCCGCTAGCTCGCTTATGACAGTTATGAGGATACGGTGGCTGATAATTGTAGCAGGGTAAGGCCGCAGCCTCGTATAGCTACTGTGACTTCCGATATACGCCTTCTCTACTTCATTTACTTTGCCATGCCGATTACCGTAATGTACCATCATTATCATCATCTTACTTGTTCCTTATCCTTATTACTGTATCTCGCTACCGTGCCTCCCCCATCCCTCATCCTAGTCTTCTTCGCGCTACCGTACTCACTTTCACAGATTCACGGGTCCTTCTACCAATATTAACTATTCCAGAATGCGTCTCGCCTACTTCCTCCTCCTTCCCCTCTCTCTCATCCTCGTCTTCGTCACTGTTCGCGTCCTCTATCTGGACATGTCTCCCTTCGGCATGAGGGACCTCGTCGAGAGATGGAAGGAGACCGACTACTCCTGGATGACGACGTATTCCTCTTCATCGACGACGACATCGACGGCGTCTACTACTACAGCTAAGGTGAGAATCCTAGAATATTGAAGTAGTAGTGGATGCATCAATATGCGTGTTACTTACCCGATGAGCAACTAAGATCTGATCTGGCCTGTGTTAAGATCGCATCCACTGAGTGGTAATCGCTTAATGCACCACCAGTTGACCAGCAGCGTTCGCAAGTCTCTAGTTCCATGCAAAAAGTAGCACTTCTCAACTACAGCGCCCTCCAACTAGAGTCCATCCCAACAATGGGAAGCGGTTTCCTCGGACAAATCAGATCAATCAGATCAATTAGCGAGTAGCGCGCGGCGCGCTCTTCCCTTTCACTCCCGATTAGGAAAGAAAGTGAGAGTGGCTTTGTAATCTCACGTTTTTCTGGCTCCACTTCCGCATTTTGAACCAAGGTTACATAGTAAGTCAAACTGATCCCATGACCCCCTGTGAACCAATCAGACCAATGATTTTCCTCCATGATAATGAATAGAACCAAATTAGCCAGACTCAGCCAAGTCCCTGTCTCCACTTTCGAATTTTAATGCCTACATGAGGGTTGGAAATGGCCTGAAGAAAGGCTTTAGAGTGGACCATTATCTTCGAAAGTCCAGGGAAAAGTTGAGCAGAAAAGGAGAAAGTGCCCTTCTTTCTACACGATCCTCTCCCTTTCTCCACTTCCTCATCGCCAATTAAATTGGCTACGCCTAAAGAGGAATGTGCGCTGATCTGTCAAACATCCAAGCAGCTTTCATCAAGTTTTTCCCACCGTACGCTGATCTTTTGTCCCTTCTTCAAAGGACCAGAGGGGTCAGTCAGGAGTGCTTGAGCACATGGCAGGCAGGGAGAGAGAGTCAGGCCATCCATTCGCTACTGTACTTCATCCCTCTCTTACAAGTATCCCAAAGACTCATTGGGTAATAATCCATTCAGGAAGGGACGGGGACAATGATCCATTCAGCACCCGCTCAAGCGTGGTTGTAGTGGCCCACTCGCTTCTGGTTTCTTTTACAATACAAACCTAAAACCCGGCGCTTCTTCACAAATTGACACAATAATCCATTCAGAACCCGCGCAATCGTTGTCCTCCTGGAGGAGTCTGGAGCGAGTGGGTGACGACTGGTCCCTGCCCGACTACTTGTGGAGGCTGCGCGGACGCCCCGCGAGTCAGACAGTGCACCAAACTGTGCGGAGACTGCCCCTGCGAGTGAGTACAATACATTGTATTCTAGTAGGGACCACTTCGAGGCAGTACCGCGTCTATGATATTGAGTTTAAACAATATGACTCGTGCAGTATTTTAAGAAGCACATAGATTGCGTGTTGCGTGCAGCGACTTTCTGGGAAAAAATGTAAAGATTCACGATGATTCTCTGCAGGGGTCCCTCCTCCGACATTGGCCCGTGCGGCCTCGCCCTCTGCCCCTTCCCCTCCAAGGTCGGCACCTGCTGCAAGCCATTCAAGAAGTCCCTCAACTGTGAGTTAGAGAATCTACTCCCATTACTGAAAGTTGTGTCAATTGTTGTATAACAATTGTATAACTTGTAATGGAAAGCCTTGAAGGTTTTGCGCGGATAAGTTATAGAAATGAATTTCGTTACTTTCAGACCAAACCCGCTCATTCTTCTGCGGCCCCGACAACATCCAGGCATACCAGTGCGCTCGCTAATGGTAAGATTATTATTTTTTCGGAGAATCGAACGAAAAAAACTAATGAGAGTGAATGTGATCGAAGAAAAGATTATTGGGTCGCTTTTTGCACAGTGCTGGAGAGTCCTCGGGATAATGAGAACCGTTTCGCCGGATCTCATTTCTCGAGATGAATGTATGGAATTGATGGGATTAATGAGAATCACGGGCATAAATCTCGTAAATCTTCATTAGCGGATTCCTTTCCGAAAATTTATTACATTGTAGCGAATGGACAATAATAGTTGAGATTCAACCCGTTCGGGCAGTAGATATTTCAAGGGTGCGGCTCTCAATATTTTTTGCTTGCAGTGTTGGAAATTTGCTTTAAGAGTCGACCTCGATCGCAAATCACACCTTAGGATCTCTCTCTTCTTTCCTCCCAACAGATAAATCACGCTTTGGGGCGCTCTTTCACACGTATTACCGTTCTTCCTATTCCACTAAGGTCAGAGAAGAGAGAGATTTGACTCTCCTCACTTCGAAAGTGTGTGCGAAATGGAGAGACGGCTTGTGGTTCCACTTTATCTTATCCTTGCAGGTATCAATCGTTCTCCATCGGCCCCTTCACGTCATCACCTCCGCGTCTTTCTTCAGCCGTCCTCTGACTCTCTTCATTCCCCTTACTATCTCGTCCTGTCTGACAGGCGAGAGAGTATGCCTGGTGTGGAGAGTCTTGAGCTCAATCAATCCATTCCACGTCTTTCATCAGGATAGTTGGGCTCGATACTTAGTTGCTCCAATGAGTAGTTATTTATCGATCAGCCCACTATACATTCCTGTCTTTCACCAGCCATTCTGTTAACACGGATACTCTCAAGGAGATCAACCACTTGCAATCAATATTTAATCGATAAAGCATAATAATAAGGTTTGAGAATACGACGTTCGACAGAATTCATATCCGAAGCTTCTCTTCCCCAATTTGAATGATCTTCTACACATGTTTAAATACTTCGCTTTCTTTTTAAAAAATTCCAAAAATTCGCAGCTCCAATTCAACTCTGATCTCTTTGCGAACCTCGGTAGAGCTCTGAAGGGTCATACAAACAAGTCTTTCGTCTCTGGCTCAATCGGTGAGGATCAATCAGTTCAGTGATGACACCAGGAAAAGGTTCGGAAATTGTATTCATGAAACTAAAAAAAGGTTATATTAAATTCATCAAGTCAACGCATGTCACAGAGGTTAATCTAAAAGCATCTCACGACTTCTCTCCGATTCCAATACAAAGCGCTATTTTAGATAGAGGGAGCATCGAGTCTCTTATCACTCGAAGTTAACAACCAACGACATGTATCATGCATGTTATCATTCTGTCGCCTGAGGCTATGGAATAGTGCGATTTCCCATCGGAATGCGTTGAAGGATACGTATATTTGTTCATGCTTGTTCAAATCGTGTTTTCTTTATTTTAGATGAACCTATTCAACACCCGATTCTACGCGTTTCTCTCTATCTTCACTGCCTCAGCCTTCGCTGTAATGGGCGCGGTAGTGATCTTCGTGGGCAGAGGTGCAACCATTTGAGATCAGATTGAATATTTTAAATCTTTTTTATCCTATTATCCAAGATGTCACAATTGTGACGACTGATTTTTGTAGAATGACAGGAGACCAACAGGGGAAAACTCACTTTTCACGAGAGACAATGATAGAAAGCAAGGAATGTGGAGGAATTTTGAAATGATCCATTCCAGACTACCAACACCTCCTCCACTCTCTCACCTTCTTCAAAGTCGGCGTCATATTAGCACTCGTGATTTTCGCGGTCGACTTCGCATTCATGGTTCGCTTTTTGGCTTTTCATATCTTGCCATATGAAGTGCCTGCCTTTTAATACGCAACTAAAAGGAAAATCGATATTCTTTGCAGTCGGAAAACGACTCGGGAGCCATCGCCGAGAAAGCTGAATACGGCAAGAATCCGACTTCTCACGATGAACCTCAAAGCAGTCGCAGCAGCTAGAACGTGGTTGATTGGTTGTGCGATAATAAAAGTCCGATGTTATGAATTTCCCACGCATTTGTAATGCGAGAGATGGATATCTTGTCGTTCTACTTGATACGAATGAGGGCGTTGGCGAATCAGCAGTTTTGTCAGTTTCGCTTGTCCGCATTTGTTTCCAACCAGTCACACCTTTTTTTGCAATAGGCATGCGCTGCTTCTGAGAGAGCAATATTCTATCGCCGGTTAGACAAAGCGAGAGAGCGTGAAGAATTGAGAGATTCAGACCATCACCATCGAGCCTCGCCCTTAGAATTCAAAGTAACGGACGGTTTCGGTTACTTGTTGCTCGGTTCCGATACTTTTCCGTGAACGAATCAACAACTCTCTCATTCTGCCGCGTTCCCTCATCAGAAAAAGAAGAATGGGCGTCGGTGATGATGGGTATTTAAGTGAGGCTCGCCTTCATCTTATCAACCATTCTCCTTCCTCTTACTAGTATCGGCTATTCCAGTAGGCTAGAGTAGCAGTCACATAACTACTCGTTTATTGTCGAAGCTCCTTAGCCTTTTCCTTCCCTTCCAGATGACCCGCCTCCTCCTCCTCTGCCTTCTCTCCCTCATCGCCCTCGTCGGTCTCTCCACCGCCTACAAATGCGACGCGAGCGGCATGTGCACGCTGGGCAACTGATCATCCCTCATTTCGACGGCCGTTCCCCGTGACCGACTTGCTTCCTATGAGACCTATCAGAGGAATAAATGTTAATGTATGCGACAGTCAATTTGTGTTCGCAGCACAGAACAAAAAGAGCGCGTGATAATTCTGTCTTGTTCGATTTAAGCAATAATGTCAAAGTTAAATTTTCCGTTGTTTCAGCCAATTTTCGTACACGACACTTTATTCATAAGTTCTTTCCGATTCCCGATAGATGGCTATTAGTTCCGATCTCTTCTTTATCGGTCGACTCAGTGCAATTTCGTGAAGTCGCACTCGGGCATTCGATGTGGAACCTGCAATGATCTTTGATATTTGATCTTTGGTTTTTGATTCCCTCTCACCTGATACAGTGTATCTTCATGGGGCGCATGCCTCGATCGCACACCCGTGCGCATTTTCTTCACTGCGTCTCTGGAAGAGTTTTTGATTAGTCGGGTACAGTATCCTACCGTATCATACCGTACCCACCACCCCTGATCTTTGATCTTTCTCTTACTTAGTCTCGTGTATCTTCATTCCATCAGTTTTCCTCACTTCCTTTCCTTCATCTTTATTTTTCTTTTCTCCTTTTCCATCTACTGAACGGACCGATTTGGGGTTAGTTTTGGGTCTGAAATACGGTAGGCTAAGGTAACCAGTAAGTTGATCTTTGATCTTTGATCTTACTTCTCTTGTTTTGGTGCGGTACTCAAAGCAGCAGCCGTTTTGGTATCCTTCTGATCCTTTGGCTTCTCCTTTTCCTTCTCTTTCTCCTTCTTCTCTTCTTTCTTCCCCTCTTTCTTCTTTTCTTCCTTCTTTCCACTCTTCTTCTTCTCCTTCTTATCGTCTTTGTCATCATCTTCCGAGAATTCGTCCTGGAACGATCGGGATACGGTAATCAATCGATAATGGTCAGATACCGTAATCCAATCAATCAATAATCTCACACTCAGCACATCGTTGAAATTGATGTATTCTCCATTGTCTGGCTTCGGAGGCTGCAGCTTCTGACCGTCTTTGAGTGGAGTGGCACACGGTAGCTGAAGGATACGATAACGGATTGATAACTGATGGATACGACTGTTGACTACGGTATCCAGTCGAAAACTGATCGATTACAGTATCCACTACCTCCGAACTCGGGGTCTTTCCAATGGCGTCTTTCTCTAGACTTTTCTTTTCGTCGGCAGACAAATCAATCGATGGAATCTTTGCCGTTTTGTCCTAGAATACGGTAATGACGACGAATAAAGCCAGTCGTCGATTCGAACCTCGAGCGTCTTCAGCTTCTTCCCACTTGGCTCGTTCGTTTTGCCTTCGATCTGGAATTGGGAGGGTTACGGTAGCTCATCATCGATTGATAGGGTACTGTAGTATCTCATACCTCAGTGGCCAATTTCGATATGTCCGTAATACTGGCCGGCTTCTCGGATACATCTCCTTTCTTCTCATCTTTTACTTCCTTCTTTCCGGATCCGGAACTATTCGTGGACTTGAGCGACATCTTATCGCTCTGCAGAGATCAAAGATCAGATTGGAGATCAAAGATCAAAGATCAATCCTTACATTGCTCGGATTCGAGTCGGGCTGCTTGCCGTTGCCCGGAGGTACTGGCTGAAATGGGATCGATTTTCGAAAATTAGTTAGAAAATGGCCTGACTTTCCGCTTGGAGACGGTGCAGCCCATGGCGGATGGACCGCCTGTGACGAGAGGACGAGTGGAGAGTGAGGAGAGGAGGAGGGGAGAGGGGAAAAGAGAATAAGGAAGATTCATTGGATTGAGGATTATTGAATGCAAAGTGAGTTGTTATTTGCACGATTCTTCATTGATTCCGCAGCTAACTTTATTGTAGTTTCTGCAAAAAAAGTCAGAATGGAAAATCGCGCTTGTCATCAGTCAAGAGGTGTAATGAAACGTGATTGATTCGTTTCATCATAGCCTCACAACTTCTGTCAATTAACGATTGCAATACCCCGATCTACCCCGCAATCTCCATGGCATCCTCTCAATTCGTAATCCCCTCGCCACTCTGTCTCCTCCCTTCCAATCAATTCAACACGCTTGACGTCTCCTGGTTCCAGAGTTCTCCCCCAATCCCTTATCACTATACCTATCAGCCCTATCAGCCCTTCCTTCTCTCACTCTCTCCATTCGCTATGCTCTCTCCCCTCACCGCGCTTGGGCCATAAAAGTAACTGGTATCACGCCGCCTTCTTTCCCTCTTCTTCCTCTTCTCATCGGTCACTACTCGCTAGTGTCCGACTGAGCTAGATTGATCTACCGTAATCCCTTTATCGATCGGGAATGCGACCCGAATGCGACAGCGCCCTTCACTTCTTCGACGACGGTAAGAATCGATCACCGTAACTCTACCGTACCCATACCGTATCCAGGCATGGCACAGTACTCCATCAGCTCCCTGCTCGGCGACTCGATCGATTCGATCAAGAAGGCCGAGTTTCGTCAGCGCACGGACAGTTCGGGTTCGAATCGATAATCTGACCCACCGAACTTACCGTAACCTCTTCAGCGGCAAAGATCAAAGAGATCGTCAGCGAGATTCGCGAGGACGTCACTGTAATGGAGCAAAGGAAGTCCCGAGAGACGACCCCGACGCAGAAGTTGCAGCAACAGCTGCAGCTGCAGCCGCTGCTGCGGATCCCGCCCGACGTCCGACCCGATCCCGGTTAGAAATACCTATATTTTCGAAAATATTGCCTAATAATGACGCAACAATTCAGTCCGCCAGCGCGAGCAAGCCCGTCGTAATGAGGAACTAGCGCTGCGCTTCTCCCCCGCCCTGAGATACAAGGTACAGTAAGCTACCATACCCTCAACATACCGTACTCTACCGCAACCTACGGTAACACTTCTCAGGAAATGCTCGAGCGCGAGAAGAAAGTGCCCAAGAAGGCGATCGTCAAGCGAAAGTTCTCCCTGATTCACTGTCTCCCGGAACGCCCGAAGCGAGGTACGGTAGGGGTACGGTAGGCTGTGGGATTACGTTATCGTTATCGTCAAGTACATCTTTAGCATGTTTGCATTGCGGCTTATCCTAGCGCTCTTTGATGGTTTCTTTTCGAAATATTGGCGGAAATGATGTGAAACTGTATCGAAACAGATGCTGAAGCTGGTGAAATCCACAAATTTCAGAGTCGCACCACTTCTCTCCTTCCTCCGTTCCCGCCCAATCGTTGAGCCGTCTCCTCACCTCCCCGCGCCAGATGTATTTCGTCCCAATCGGGCACAACCAGCATTCCCCGACCCCGCTACCGTACTCTACCGTACCCCACACCCCATATCCCGCCGTATCCTCGTCCCTGCCGGCCTCTCCTACGATCCATTGATTGCCTAGGGCTTACAACACTCCTCCCCGGTCTCATAACACCATCTCGTCTAGAAAGATCAACGATCAAAGACCACCTCTGTACAACACCTGATCGCAAGATCGATTCTGTATACTACTGTAGATCAGGCTAACTGCTCGGGAATTGTAATTAGATTGTGTAACTATCATAGCATAACATCGTGAACTAACGGGCAGAAAGACCGCAACCGCAACAGTTTCTTGTGAATATTCTTGTAAACTTGTGGATAAACCTTGTTGAATTCACTCTTTTGTACCTAAAAAAGCGGTTTTTGGGTTCGTATACACCCAAACCTATTCCTTCACTCTTTCTTCTCTTTGCTTCGTTATTCTCCCTTTCCTTTTCATTCCCAAGCCCTTATCTTCGATAGGATTGAGTAAAATTGCGCTGGTCTCTCCATTACCAGTGATCTCTCACCGATCAGAGAGAAGAGAGAGCGGGTGGAATGGAGAAAGTCCGACTGCTCTTATCGGCCATCATTACTATGGAGGAGAAAGACTGGAGTAGAGAGAGATGGAAAGCGCCCGATAGATAAGGGGCTGATTGGATGTGATGGGTCTCTCAATATCGCCTTATCACTCGCTGGTCAGAGAAAGGCGAGAGATCAGGTAAAAGTAAGAGAGTTCCCATTCTCACCAACTGTGTGATGTGACTTGCGGTGCGATCATTGGTTAGTGCGCTGTAAAAATAGGCAGAGAGTCATGATGTCTGGTTTGGTGTCAAACAAAACCCTTCACGAGGAAGTAATGACTAAAAGGGAACATGTGAAGGGTGTGATGTCATTCTGATACCTTAACGTATTGAAGTACCAGTATGATAACGCAATGGTAAGTAACTGTGGCGTATCATACAGCGATGATACGGTAACGAAAGACACTACGCATTATTGACAGAATCCTAATACCTTTCATATATGATGTAGATGAAACATATGCCAACAGATTGACCGGAATGATCTATCACTCAAATGAAAACTTCGATCACAGTTGACGTGCAATGCGAATTCGACCGTGCGATTATTCTCCGATTGAGTCACACCCTTTCTTTTCTCTTTACTCTTTTTTCTTATCACTTATCAGTATTCGCCGCGCTCTCCGCGCTCTCCTCTTATTGATCCCCTTATTACGTAAAAATATACAATTGCTATCAAACGACGATTAAAGTTCAAAGTCCACTGATATTAGAATTGAACATACAGTTGCGATATTGAGCGCCTTACGTATTTTCTTATTTGAATCATCTGCTACTGACTCTTTCGCATGATTGTGAAAGAAACACATTAATAACACTGTTTGACTGGCCGAAACGCCGAAGAAATTTTTTTTGAAAATTTCTTCAAAATCTCCTGCACTACACCACATCAACATTGCTCTGCGGCAAAGATCAAAGACTTCTACGATCAAAAATCGACACAAAATATTGATATTTATTTACATAGAGCACGGGGTTAAGCACACACACAACTGAGTATCCCGAATGGCGATGAAATGGTTGAAGATGAGATCGAGGGAAGAAGGAAAAGGGACAAGGATTATAGATCAAAGATCAGCTAGATGAAGGGAAGGGTTAGAAAGGGGGAATATCGATTGGTAGATCATCAGTACGAGGCGTTGCTCATCACGCGGCTCTCTTTTCGCTGCAAAATGGATTTTTATAATCGAGGACTGATTTATTTTTTAAACCCTCGTGATTCCCCATCATGTGGTTTGGTTGCGGGGTCTTTGAAATCCGAGAAGGGGGTTGGAAAGTGAGGGGAGTGAGGTTGGATGTAATACGTGTTGATGAGTATTTTGAGCGAGGAAAATTATTATGAGCGAGTGATTTGGACTTGGGTACGGGGATCAAACATCTAAGGATCAAAGGATCAATTTTTAAAAATCTTTTCGAGGATCAAAGTCCTTCTGTTCCGAGCATCACCGATGTACTGTACACTATTTCAAGCTCCTGCATCGATATTTTCAGGTAGTATAACACTAGTTCTCGATTCGCAATTGGGTACAGTATCCTAATCATAGACTACAGTACCTTCTGGTTCACGACAGCAACCAGCTCGGGGTCAGCACGGAACGCGACCAGATGCCACTTGAGACAGATTGCGGCGACGAGGGCGAGAACCTGAAAATCGATAATCAATAACGGGTAGATCAAAACTCAGAGCAATAAATCGAAGTCGAAAAAATGGCTAGTTCTCTACATTACTTATGACCATTTGCCAGTCAGAGAAATCTATAGAGCAGAGGACAGTTAGAGAGTTAGAAAAAGAAAAAAAATTAATTACCTCGCACATCAGCACGACAATGATGAAGATGCTCTTCGGGTGCAGGGCGGTATCTGGAAATTATTAGTTTTTAATTATTCATTATTATTTAACTATTTATAAACTCTCATCGCTTCACAGTGCCCAGGAGTTAAGTAATTTTATTTTAAAATGCCATAAGGAGAATGATTGAGTCATTCCCAGCCTCAAAGCGGTAATAGCGAGTTTGAAACGTATCCGAAATTCGTATATTTTTTCTTATTTTTGCAACCCGATCGTCGATCGCACTGAAGGCTCTCACTAGATGCCTCAACTGTCAATCACATCAGAGCCCTAGCACCTCGTGGCAAGACAAATCAGCCGCATGGTAAGATCAACACCTCTGCTACACTCAGAACGCACCTGAAACTCACAAAAATAGAATTTGCAGCTCCTCGACCAAATTTTTAAAATCCTTATGAAGAGTGGCGTTAACCAAAAAACGTTTAAAATAATACCTATTTTCGGAGTAATATTCATTCTACCCACCTCCCTTCTTTGCTCCCTGATCATTCAGACATCGAATACTCGGATACTACCTTCTCTACACGCATGTAGTTAGGATCCAGGAACCCAGCTGTTGACCCACAAATTCAGGTTAAAGTATGGACTCGCCTCCCTTCTTCCTCTGTTCCCGGATAGGAGAGACATCGAACACGGAGAGGTAAGTGATGATGGCCGCGCCCTTGATGAAGATGCCGAGGGTCTGAATGAAAAATTACTGAAAATTATTTTTAAAATAATTAAAAATTTACACTGTCTTTCCGGTCCATCCCTAGGTCTCCAGACATCTCAAAGCAGTCTTGCGCACTCGCGTCCCACTGACCATAAAATCCCGAATCACCACTACTCCAAATGAGAACGCTCGGCCCCAAAGTTCATGCGACTCTGGTTGGATTGTTGTGACCACTCTTTCCCTATGCTATTCCTAATCTTTCTTTTCATATCCTTTTAGTACATACTTTATGCCCACTAGAAAGCGGACAATGCAGTAGGGAGTGTTCGTTAGACCTCGACACAGCCTCTTCATTTTGCACACTCTCTCGCCCGGTCTACTGACGAGAGAGTACGAAAAATGAAGAGACGGTGATTTCGAGCTCTAGTGTTCGTATAGTACTCTACTCCCCTCTCACTATCCCCTCCTGACTCCCACGAGGCCCATTCCCGCTAAGGTCGTTCCGCTAAAGCTGCTGCTTTGGCTCTCTCAATTTTCCTTGATCTCTCGCCGGTCAGAGTGTGAGAGAGAGCAGGCAGAATGGAGAGATTCAGAGTAGGAGTAGCTGTCGCCTCTTCATTCCTCATGCTCCCTCGCCAGTCAGAGAAGGCGAGAGAGCGCGGATAATGGAGAGAGTGAGAATAAAGATGCTGCACGCGCGTCAATTTTGCATGAGAGTAGCGGCGGGATTACGGAGGATGGCTCGTGATCTCTCTATTTTGGATGGAGAATGAACTTGAGCAACGGCGTTGAACGACAATGTCCTCGGTGCAATAGAGAGATCCAATATGTTTCAGAGGCGTTACAACTTTGGCTATGGAGGAACGCGAACGATGAGGAAGGGATGGACAGTGCAAAAACATAAAAAAGGAACATTGACTAAACATAAGGCGCTCGAATATGAGAACTTGCAAAACATACAGCTAGAAAAGTGGCCGTCCACACATCAATCTGCTTCTTCCTCCTTATCGCGGCGAGCATGAAGAAGAGGACGAGGGCAGGTACGAGGATGCAGAGGAGACTTAACAAATGTTATTAATTAATTAGAATAAATAAATACAATTTAAATTGGGATGTGGGGTGGGCAAGATAAGCTGAATTAGTACACTGGGGGCGGGAATGTCGTAATCTGGATTGGGAATTCAAGGGAAAATGTGAATAAAGTATAAGTATAAGTATGTAATACTCGGAGTAGATATTTTGATCGAGCGATCTTGAAAGAAAAGACGAAAAGAGAAGCTACATGGTACTGATCGAATTTCCGACAAGGATCAGTTTACGCGAGGCAAGTCGAGAGAAAATCGAGATATGTCATGTACTAGAGATCGAATATTCGAAAGGTCAACGGGAAGAAAGATCAAAGATCAACCTGAGCGGATAGTGCAGCACGATGCAGACGGAGGACAGCACGAGGTAGACGATCGAGCAGAGGACTCCCAGTTTCTGGAATTTCGAAATTCGAATTACAATTATTGAACTACCTATTTCACATGAAATTGCATCTAATTTTGATAGAAAGGGACTACTTTTAAAAGAATTTTTTGGGAACAGTCGAATAAAAACTCACAGCCGTATTACAGCCGCTGCTGGGAGGCTGCTTGGGGTGTATGGAGGAGCGTCGCCTATAAGATTTATATTTCGTAACTATGTTACCTTGAGTTTCACAAGTTCCCCATTAAAATGTTATTGCGCTCAAAACTCAGTGATTTGATATTGAACGGCATGAAAAAATTAAACCTAAATTAGAAAAGGAGTTACCTGTGCACTTCGTTGATGTGCATAGCCTGCTCATCTACGGGTCGGGAGTTGATGAAGATCATCTCTTAGTCTTTGATCGTAGTCTTCGAGGAGTCGAGATGGAGGACCGAGTCGAGGTTCTGTGCAAAGAAAAGACCGATGATAAAGAACCTGCAAATTGAAGAGTTTCGGAGATAAACTACAGCGATAACGTGAGAACGGAGAGAAAATATGAGTGAGCGGACGAAAATATCAGAGATCTTCAGAGATCAGCGGAGACAGGCGGGCAGTGAGATTCGACGGAACTTCAATGATGAAGATATTCGAGTAGAGAAAATAACGACTGAAATATGACAAATTGGATCCTACTGAGTGACAAAATAGATTAAACGACAGGTGGGCAGCGGGGATTCCCGGGATGCTCGAGGTCTGACGTCTGACTCTCCCCAATCCACACACTCTCTAGCGCATTCTGACCCGATAGAGATCGTGAGGGAACAGAAAGACAGAACTCGGGGATGAAAAATGATTGGAGTGATGGCTGCTCGGACAATGAACAACAATTCTTTGATGTGTTCTTCTTGCAAGTAAGTAGTAGTAGGTAAAATAGAGAGAGACTCTAACTTCCCAGAGCGGTCAGAGAAGCAATGAGAAATGAGAGTAGGAAGAAGGGAGAGATGTGGACTATTCTACTCCGAATCTTTCCTAGTCCAATTGCTCAGTAGTAAGAGTAGGGGAGTGATGGATGTGATATTTTCTGTACTAAATGAGTCTACGTAGGCAATACATCCCGTAGTTGAAGATCTCCCTCCAAGTGGCTGTTAGCATAGAAAAATAGTGGTAAAGGAATGTCTAGGATTCCGCCCACAAGCTCGATTTATTTGCCATCGCCCTAATGCCGAACAACAGGGTGGCTTCGAAATGTGGTTATAAATAGAAAAATCGTCTCTTCATTTCACGCACCACAACTCAAGATATAATGCGAAATGGAGAGACATCAACCCATATTTCGAACTTCATACCGAACAACTGAAGGGCATTCGCGCAACACGCGCGGGAAACAAAAGTGCGCGCCTGCCCATAAATTCGAATGGCCCTTCTGACGCCGAAAGCAAGATTGAGAAGGCCCTCCTAGAGTTTAGTAATCGGGCATAGCTATAGAATTTCAGGAACTTCCCTAATATTCGGAAAACATGATCCTCTTCGAGTAAACAAGTTGAGTAGAGTCGTGAACTTGCACGGGAGCGGATCTAAGTTGCTCAAGATGAAAAGAATGAGCCTGGCCAGCAAATAATTCGCATTCTGCATTCTATGGCTGCTTCTGCACCCTACAAGTGGCTCTAAAGCGCCATTGTTCCATCTTACTCTGCAAGAGAGTTCAAGTGGGGGCGCGCGGCTATTTTCGAAATAGAGTTCGAGCGGGCCATTCATTATTCGGCACGCACTCTGCTGGGGAGAACGATGCGTGCAGATTGAGAAGGCAGTAGCAGCCATTCCATTGCTTAGCCTGGTAAGAAGGAGATGTGGACTACATTCTAGAAGACAATGTAGATTGCTAAGTCTATTATAGGGCGAGGCACCTCTACTTGAATCCACTCTGTCCTTCTACAAATTAGCTGGGAGAAGAGTGGACTACACTCTGGCCAGCGTCTCTCCTCTTCCATCCACTTTTTTCCTCTAATTCCGCAACTGTTGCCTCCCTACTTCTTCCTGTCTCTCCTGTTCAGAGACAGTGAGAGAGCATGAAGAATTAGGAGAAACTAGTGACGTCCTGGACTAGGAAGAAGACCTGGCACTCCTTTAGGGAGTGTGGGGAAGGTGGAGAGTTCCCCTATACATATTGCTGCTCCAACGCGCCATCGTCGGCGAGAGAGCGTGAGAAATGAGGAGAGTCTGTCCCTATTCGTATGTGCGACTGCTGCTACAGCGTCCCCAGTTGAGGAAGGAGGGGCACGTGGCTCCTCGCTCTTGAGACAAGCATAAACAGCACAGACCGAAGAGGAATGAGGGGGGTGGAGGGAGGGGAGTCGGATGTGTTTTTGATTGTGCGAACACTTGAAGGGTTGAATACCGATATAACTCACGACTAACAATAGGTATTGCGTTGATCATAAGTGGACAAGGCTCTGAAGGGCGGCGAAGGATGAGGATATGAGGAGAATAGACTCTGATTGATTTTGTTTGTTCGTCTATGTAACGACTCGCATTCAAGATATGCGACTATGAAAGAAGGCATTGCGGAGATCGAAAAGCGTCAGAGAACAACTTCCTGGATGGATATGAAATTGGATGGAGAGATTCTTCTATCTGACAGTCACAGCTAAGACGTTGAGCTAAGAAGAAAGGGAGGAATTAGAGATCTCCGTGCGCGTTTTTGATTGCTGCTTGAACGGCGAAACATCAAAGCTGGGTATGATGGAATCGCTCCCTCGGGGACAATAGACGATCGAGAACTAGGCAAGAGCTTCCTGACAAGATTTTAGTTTGTCCCGGAAGGTTTCAAAGATCAGGGTACGCAGAAAACAAGGAGGTTGGGTAGATTACTACTTTTGAATGTGACGGACAACAGGGAATTTCTACTACAAATAAATCTCGAAAGATTGGTGGCTGGGTATTGGATACCAGGGTTGGTGAAATCGAGTCGAGCCTGTCGAGGCCTCGACTCTCAAACTCGACTCGAGCCTAAATGTCGAGCTGCCCGAAAACGGGGGAAGCTCGATCGGGCGGCTCGACTGTGAGAGAGAAGCCCCGAGCCTGGACTCGAGCCTCGAGGCCTCGACAGGCTCGAGTCAGGCTCGAGTCAAAGTCGAGCCTGAGTCGAGCCTGAGAGGCGAGAGATAAGAGACGGCAGAGAAAGGAAAGAGGCGAGAGCGACGAGAGAGTGTTGCGTGCGAGGAGAGTCGTCTCCCCTCTCTCTCCCATTTGCATGCCTCTTCCCTTTCCAGGCTCGACTCTGGCTCGACTTTGACTCGAGCCTAACTCGAGCCAGTCGAGGCCTCGAGGCTCGAGTGGCGGCTCGAGCCTTCTCTCTCACAGTCGAGCCGCCCGATCGAGCTTCGGGCCAAGTCGAGCCAAAACAGGGTTTTCTTTAGTCGAGGCCTCGAACACCGAGCTGGCTCGATTTTACCAACTCTGTTGGATACCCTGGACTCAGACATCGAATTTGTTATATGGTGTTTTCATACACACAGACAAATAAGAAATAGAAAAGCGACTTGACCTGTGGGAAGGTCATCTTTTATTTTCCGTCGGGGTCAAATCCCAGACATCTCTGGACGTGATCTAGGCACGAATGGAAGAAGGAATAAAAGTCTTGCCATCCGACAATCCTATTCTAAGTGGATTGCTAGAGGCGAGAAACGCCACGGGGCCAGATTCCTACACCCGATTAGAGTAAGGCGCCTTCTAATTCTAGGAAAGACGTGATCCGTCCCAGAATGCGAGGAAAGGAGAAGGAGCAGGGGAGAAATTCTCCTAATTGGTGGAATGCAAGTGAATTAGTTTGGGAGAGCGTAGCAGAAATGCTGTAGGATGCAACATTTGGATGCCTTCGGAATGGGAAAAGGCACGGGACAACTTTGAAATGTTGTGGAATAATGGGAAACCGGCACGGGGTGACATCAACGAAACTCGAAGGATCTTTTGGAAGTGTACAAGGCCTCGGAATAAAAAAAGGTTTCATTGGGGTCCAACGACATCAGATCGAAAAGCCATCAAGATAATGGACAATCGCGAAAGATGCCTTTAGTTGACGAGAAATGGTGGGAACATCAGACAAGTGTGGATTGAGACTAAAACCTACTCAAGATCTGGGATGAGGTACATCAAGTGGCAGGCGCGACGCTTCCAGTTAGAAGACACATTGTGTAGCACTGACGTCAGAGTCTGCCGCGTCGACCCAACATCATTGAGCTAATGGGACTTCAGGGTGAGTCCCAGGCCCTCCCTTTGATGGACCCTAGTCCTACAGTTTTGGAGTCACTACAGTCTCTTGAAGATACTCAGACTCTTTGATAGTCCAAATCGAAGGACAAATCTTAAGGTAGAAGATTGAGGATCAGAGATCAAGAAACCCGGAATGTACGCACAAGAAACCTCAACGCCGTAAGAAAACGAAACTTCAGAGTGTGGCTTTTCAATGAGTCGAGAGACTCTCTCCACGACAGTTGGCGATTCGAGGCGAAGATGGAACATGAGGAGAAGGGAGAAAGAATGATCCCTCACTCCATGGTCAGATGAAGTGAGAGAGCGGGCGATATGGGGAGGGCGAGAACTTGAGGAGAAGAGGAGTAGGGGGAAGAATGAGTGATGGCCGGGAGACTGATCGAGAGAGGTGAAGAGGCAAGAAGCGGCAAAAACTCGCGATTGGAAAGTAAAGGAAAGATCTAGGTAGCAGACATCTTCAGATCTGTCCATTTTCGTCTTAGGCCGAAGACATATACTGATCTCTGAAGAGATGAAGGGTTTGATTTTCAAGAGATGAGATGCTGAGTAGGGACAATGAGTGATGGGCAGGGGACTGATCGAGAGGTGAGGAAGTGGATGAGAAAGGTAAAAGTTGAGGGATGGGGAAGGAAAAGTGAATCTACGACTATCAATAGATGAACCTTTATTGTGGTCAACCACCCCTGTCTCGAAATAACTACTACCCCACCCCGGGGACAGTTGAGTTGTTCAAAAACTCGAACGTCACGCGAGAAATCGCCGCAAAAACTGGCAAATAACGTTCAAAGATTGAGAAGAGCCCCATGCCGCTTTGGGAGTTGTTTTGACACGTCCTACGCTCTATCATGTAGGTTTCTCGGGGGTTCTGGCACATTCCGAGGAAAATAAAAAGCGCCTCGAGTGAGTAAAACGGATAGATCTCTGTGAGATGAGATGAGGAAACGAGGAAACTGCCCAGTGTTCACAAAGAAATCACATTAATCAAATGATAAATGGCACCGACTGAGGAACATTCAACGGAAATCACGGCAGATCCATTGACCCCTTGATTAATGGATGTAGTTTCATCGGATAAATTCCTTGGGTATGTGGTATGTCAAAGTAGATACAAACCCAGAAATAATGGATACTCAGTAATTCGGGGCATGATTTAAGAACTGGATGATGATCCTAGTGTGGCCAAAGAAAGAGGGGAAGGCGGTAGATGAAGTAAACCCAGAAATATTTCACAGAAAGACAAACTATGAAGGTGGAACGGAAAAACCGGCCATAAATCACAGGAGCGGCTCCATTCAACGTGTCACAGGCATAAGAATGGGCCCGCACAAGCGGCGCAAAGTTCCTTTCTTTGGAAGTGACAGCGGGTAAACAAGGCTGTTAGCCATACGCCGCTGGCTCGTTTCTGGGTACTGGCACAAGGCAGAGGAAGGACAATGGTATCACGGGGTGGCCTGCGTGAACATGAAAACAAGGGAATCTGCAGGGTTCGTTAGGACGCTAGGGGGTGATAGCGTTACGGTGCCCCAGGACCTAACTGTACTAAGACTTCTTCGAGCGGAAAGGGCGTCCTCGTGGATGGAAGCAGGCCGGGAAAGATAGCTGTAGCAGCCTATCCCATTCCGGCTGACCCAAAACAGAGTATGAGGAATGAGGAGTGGGACCAACGAAAGATGACACTAGAGGAAAACAGCTAGAAAGCAGGCGAGCATGCGTATTGTCGGGAAGCGCCTTCTCTTTTGCACACACGAACACGCTTTGGTGTCTTCTCGAACAGCATCTTGATTAAATTGGTAATGGCGAGATATTAATACACGGGATATTGTGAGAAGAGCCTAGAATTGTATTCCAATTTGCAAAGAACGCTTTGGGAGCCGTTAGGTTCGTTGAGAGTGTCAACGGGAAAGATGTTGGATAAAGAATATCAAGACAGCAAGGAATCTGGTTGGTATGAACCGTCGCTTTAGCACAAAGCACTCTTGGTTTGGCGGATTCTCGAATGGGTTCTTGGATAAAATTGCAAGATGTGGGATGAATAGACTGGGCGTTACGTGCATATTGCAAGGTCTTGGAATGCTTTCAATAAAAAATAATGCCAGCGAAACGCGGCTTCCACGCCAGAAAAAGGAACAACGAGTGGTGGTGTTGTCGGGAAGCGTCTGCCTTTGGAGCCTTCTCCCTTGCAATGGAGCACACACACGCGGTTGCATCCATGCGGGGCATTGTTTTCAGGAGGGACTTGGAAGGTTGGTGACTCGCTTTGCATGGCTGGCCCTCAGGAGGATTGGTTCTTGTCACCAGCGCGTGGTCAGATGGAAGGCGACCAACAGCCTCGTGGTGGGAGGAGAGCATTAACCAAAAACTGCGATCGTGCTGAGACCACCGAAGTCAAGTCAGGACTTGGATGGACTTCTTCCAGCCTCAGAAGGCTAGCTCTCCCTATCCTGAGCCCACATGGAAGTGGGACGAAGGAAGAAGATGCAGGAGAATCTTGGGAAAGGAACCGCCCGGTATCAGCTGCGATAACAACAGCGTGGTGGAGATGAGCAAAAAGGAAAACCACGCATTCAGCTGCGAAAACAGGCTGGGAATTATCGCCGTCTGTGCAATAGTAGCTCAATGATGAGAATATGGAAGAATGTGGGACATAATCAGCCGAATAATAATAGGAATACGGTAAAGACGCCCCACGACGGTTTGTAGAAAACGCATAGAGATGAAGGGCGCAGAATATAGGAGATCACGTAATGTGGAGGACTTGAGAGGAGAAGTCCTCGAGAATTTTTGTCGTTTTGTGATGTCTTTTCGATTCTGAGGTCAGTCAAGGAAGGAATAAAGCGAAATGGAGAGATGCAGCCCATCGCTTCAGAGTATGCATAGTGTTCTTGCATGGATAAGAAGAGAGACCATGTGTCACCGGTGGACAAAAGTCATGTATGGAACGAGAATGGGATGAGTGATGAAATAATTCGTTATCTAGAGCTTCATCAAAGGAGCATAATATTCCAGACAGATCACATGTTATTTGATGTTGAAAATGTCTGGAACAAATGAAACGATAAGGGATACTGACAGAATGTTCATGTGACATGCGGGACTAAAAATGGATCAAAAAGGGTGGTCAAGAAGCCTGATGCTGGTGTCGAAACGGAAAGCCCTTTTCGCATTGCACTAAAGATCGCATCTTAGGACAAAGTGCATGTGTGGAAACAACGCCGGCTTAGCTGTCTGAATCAAAAGATGAGTCTCCGAATCCAGTCGGGTGACTTAGTGCCGGGTCCTCCCACCCCCATGGTCAATGATGAACTTCCAAAGAGCGGTCGCGCATCCGGCTCGGAATCTCGGAGTCGCTTCCTCTTGCAAATGCTCTGTTTTGGGGCAGATTTAGCGAGAGAGCAGGGGAAAATGAGAGATTCCGAGGAGCCTCTCGCTCTTCCGTCAACTGCCCCATTGCATCATCTACTCCTAAACGGAAGGAAGCGCTAAAGAAGTGACGAGAGATGGGCGAATTATTCGCAACACAATGAGTGGGTCTTAGGCGAGAGGCGCGAGGAAACTAGAAGGGCTCTCTCCATTCCTCAAGCTCTATTTCTGGTCAGACGGAACGGGACTGCTTGAGGAATGGAGAGATCGGGGTAACTAGAAGGACCGAACAATGGGATGGGCGATGTTGTCAGCAAAGTGGTTGGGCGCTGCAAGGAACTGGTGATTACGTAGGTTGGGGGTTTGAGGCCAATGACCAGGAAATTCGCGCGTTGTTTGATTTTTATTGCACAATAAAATTACAACTATCTTAGAATAAAATTATTGTCAAGAGGAGCTGAATTTCTTCAGGATCAAATTTTATTATTTCAGTCTCAGGTTACTGTTCAAGTGTTGGGCCTAAAGGTGATCAGCAAAACAAGAGTGGGGGAAAATGAAAGAAGACGTGAAAAGTGTGGTGGAAAGCCGGAAAAGAGATTCGAACATGTGCGGATGCGGCGATATTTCCGATCATCAAATATCACGCAAAAGTGAGCAGTAAAAAGCGAGAAATCGGATGGAAAATGGGAAAAATTGGATAGTAGAGCGTTGAGAATCGAGAGAACGAGATAATTCAGCTCAGAGAAGTGAAATACTGCCGGAAACTGAGAACAGAATGGGTAACCGTACTAACAGATAAATCAGGGGTTGAGAACAAGAGGGATTAGAGGAGTGGACGACGCTCTTAGTGAACGACTAGAAACGATAACAGAGCCAGGACCGGCAAAAAGGCAGAGCTGGTGACCGCGGAATTGCACAGGAAACCGGTGCAGAAGCAGCCGGTAGTGTACTCCACGTCCACTTGGTGGTTGTAGTCGGCCGGGGATTGGTAGCACCTGGAAGGGAGTTGTATTTAGTATTTTACAAATCATCAGCCCTTCAAAAAATATTTTTACTATATCTATATGGAAAATGAATGGACGAGGATTTGCGATTTCGAAACCCAAATGGGCAGCAATTTCTGAGAATCACGAGTCTCTTCCACTTTTTATTACTATGTGTATCAACTCTGCAGTCCGCGTGTGTTGTGAAGTCGCATGCTCAAAAACAGCAGCGTCTAAGATCAACTAGCGTGATGTTGTTTGCATCCGCAGCGCACCAAAAACCCAGGGGGCTGGCGGCCCATAAAATGGAGAAAGCGACTGCAATTGCGCAAATATTAGGAGGATATCGCCTTAGCATAACACGCGCACGGGTTAGCCGATTACTCTACTCAGTCACGTTCCTCTAACTGGCGATGGAGCATGCTCGAATAAGAGAGTCTTAGTCCAGTAAATGAATAAGCGAGCGGGGGTGTGATCAAAACAGAATAATCTGATTATGGAAGACGCGCGTGCGAAGATTCATTGCGAAAATACGAGCCAAAAAACGGCAACAAGATTGTTCTACGGCTGAATTTGCACGTGAATAATATTTTTGCAAATGCAGAATTTTCTCATATTGACATTATGAAGGAAAACGTGCAGGAAGAATCGAAAATTACTTAGTTCCTGTTATCGAACTGAGTACTAAGAAAACCCCACTTGAACCTGATGGATTATAGAGATGGGTTTCGCACTCAAAAGCAAGCGAAAAATAGACAAGAGGGAAGACGGCCTCAGATGCCTTTTCAATCGTGCAATTTCTCTGAAGTTGTGCTCCATCTCTAGTTCCGGGGACTCTTCTAGTGTTACATCCGTAAGCGAACCGCTGTTTTTCCAATCTTTGACTCTTTGGAACGGAACTTGAGTGCCGTCAAGTTCTGGGAGCGGGAAAGTGCAGAACGGGAAACTTCAAAGCCGGGAAGTTCCACAACAGGATAATTCAAAAACCACTGACCGGCTGTCCTTCGGGGGCGCGTGAACAGCGACATCAATGAGTTTTTCGAAGCAACCGCGGAGGATGGATGCCTCGACTCCGCCTGGAAATGTCTGAATCTCAACATTTTGAAATTAGAGATACATTGATGAAATGTTTTTGTCCAAATATGGATGAAAATAGCTTACCATCAGCCCTGATAGTATGGACGATCCACTTGAAGCACTTGCCCGGGCAGGAGACCGCGGTACGGTCGGAGTACACCCTAAGAAGGGAACGATTGAATATGATCAGAATGAAAAATTCGCTCTCTTTATTGACTTGTGACAAGAAAATGATGAAACGCAGCTCTTAAATAATAAATTGGATATTTTTGTTGAATTGCGCAACAGATAAAGGAAGAATCAATCAATTTCAAAGGTCACGGCAATTGTATACTTGTTGAAACACATGTGAAGCACAGATTCATTGACATGATCAATACTTACCTCAAAGGAGTGAAAATGCAAGATATCGGCGCCTGTGTGGGTTGCTGCGAGGGCGCGAGTGCCTTCAATTCAATAAATAAGTCTCTTCAATACCACAACCCAAGTGAAAAGCCAATATATTGGCAGATTCGCTACCTTCAGTCCTTCGATCCGACTCGCGTAGAAGTCCCAGTTGGGATTGGACATGCACGTGAAGCATTCGGCTGGAATTTATAAAAAAATAAAAAGGCTGGAAACTATACTCTCAAATTGGCTGCCAAGATCTCAGCGAATATTTCAATTACGTTCTTGAAGACTCAATGAAATTCATTTGTAGTTAACTCCGACATCGTCTCCATAAATCGAGGAAAGCCCCTGTAGAGGCTCTTGAGCATTTGGTGAAACTCAAGCGCGCTCGTGCGATAAGCCTCTCTCACTATTGACCGAACCAATCGAAACCTTCCCTTTCATAGAATTTCTCTTCACGTTTCTCGCAAACAGCTTGCTTCATTCCAAAAAAACATTTAAAAGTTTCTCGTTTTGATCTATTTTAATTCTGACGCTACCACCTCAAACTACTGTTCTTTTTACTGCCCTTGGCAGAATTAATGGGGGCATGACAAATGGGCAACGACATTTGGGCAACGGGCCATAACTCTCGTCAAACTTGACATAATCACACACAAAAATTTCCGCTGAGTGTGTCAAATGTTGGCTACGCAACCCACCCGGTTTCAGGTCTCTAAATTTGGTTTGAAATTTGTGTGCAAACGCGTTTAAACACGTTTTTGTGAATTTTGACCTAGCTCAATCGATTGCGCTTGAGATTTGCCGTCGAATGAACTATGTCACAACTTTCAGATGCAACTCTGAAGCGAGTTATGTTGATTTGCGCAATCTCGTTGCCCAAATGTCGTTGCCCAGTTGTCATGCCCCCGAATTAATGATTCTTGCATCGATCTAGTCATTGCTCCTGCAACTACTGCTGTTTCGTATTTCCCTAAATATTAATTTAACAACTCACAGCTGGGCACCTTCCCGTCCACTATACTCCTCGCGAAGAGCAGGCAAAGGGTCGTCAAGAGCGGCCGCCGCATGACTAAACGTGTGTGAGGTATGAGTGATCTCGAGGGACGAAGGGAGAAGGAGAGGAAGAGAGGAGTAGGGAAGGGCCATTGTTTGATCTGAGATTGGGTAAAGATGGCCGACACTTGGCGGCGAGCCGTGAAAGGTCAGACTGTCACTAAATAAGCAGTGAATTGGTCATTCCCATTCACACGATCCCTGAATAGTCATAGTCCGACTAATAATCAAGATGTCTCACTCTCAACTTTGCATTATCGTGAACGGTATCAGCGTCACTAACCACTCTTTATTTTCTCCTGTGTTTTTAGATCTATGGATACTCCCCACACATTCCAGAACCGCATTGAGGACGCAAATCACAATTATTCTGCAATATGGCAACAAATTTATGCAAATCTCCATCCGTTGATCGGATTTATCAAGGAAATAGATGGGAAGGGGTGAATGACAGTGGAAAAGGAGCGAAAGACGTCAAATACAAACATTGTCGTTCCTTGCTGATAACCCGTCGCGAAATGGTGAGATAACTCGGGAAGAAAGGGGAGGTTTCTTTGATCGAGGCAGGAAAATGATTCAGGAAATAGAGAAGTTCAGGGAATAGGGGGGGAAGTTAAAAATACGGATCGCTGTCTATACTTTCATCAAGCTTGGAATGAAGAAACGATGACCTATAGCTTGAACTCAAGGGAAAGGTATCACGAAGTAGATATTTAGCTGATATACATAGATAATATTACTCTAGAAAAATATACGGTTTTCTCATCTCGGTTCTTTCTTTTGCGTGGTGATTACCCGAAGATGTCCCGATCTACATGGGTTCATAAACTACTCTCAATGAGTAGGTTTCCTCCTCTTGACCGGTTTCCGCGTCTTGAATGAAGAGGTGCATCTATAATAAGAATGGAATTGATAATGGAATATTATTATCACTTTCAGACGTCATATTCGAAATAATGTATTTTTATTTTCAACGTGCGAAGGCAGCCGATTAGATCGTTGAATGCTTGGTCACTTTATATCCCTTCTGAAACTCACCTCAACAGTCCTCCTGGCGAAGTCGACGGGTCGGAACTGGAGGGGTGGAGAGACGACGCCTTCGGGGGAGATTGAGACGACCTGAAAAAAGAACTACAATCAGATCAGAGATAAAGTATAATCTCAGTGCAAATTCTGAACTATGATAAACTATCCCTCATTCTGAGAATCAATGGTGATTAAAAACTGCGTACTATACCCCAATGTCCTCCCAAAACCCAGAAGACGAGAACACGAATGAGACGCTTAAGAAATCAACGTTTCATACCTCATTGAGTGGTCGCATCAGATCGGGATGCGAGGAGACGAGGCGGAAGGAGCGAGGAATGGAGTAGGAGTTGTGCACGGCGAGGCGCTGAATGGTAAACTTCGCCCACATTATCAAAATCTCGTCATCTTTCTATTGCGTGCGCCCCCTAGTAATCGTCGCCCTCACCTTCACCACCGGCTCGTGCATCCGCGAGTCGATGCTGATCTGGTAGCTGCTGGAGACGTGAGGAGCTGAGATATGGGAGTGGACGGCGTAGATGTTGACTAGGGCGGCGTCCGAGGCCGAGGTCAGGGAGAGTAGCGAGATGGCGGAGCCTGAGAAGAGGATATCGAAATCGGCATGCCATAAATTCCAATCGAGAGCTGACCAATGAGTTACTCAACTAAGCTGCGCAGAGGCAATCTCTTTCAACTTCTGGCTTACATGAAGCCACAAGACTCTTTTTATGCAGCTGTTGAATCTCATACCAATCGTCGTCGACGTGTGTTGCACTGCCAGAGGCCTCTCTCCCCCAACAGTGTGGCTTCTTTTTACCTTTTCTTACTAATACTAGATATTCCATACTGGCCGTCCGGAGATAACAACCAGGCAGCGTGAATGGAATACCAACCAATCGTCGTCGACGTGTGCTGCACTGCCAACGGCCTCGTAGACGACAGCTGCAGTGGTTGAGGGTGGGGTAGATGGACGGCGGGGGAGGTCGAGTGGAGACGGAAGAGGGAGGAGGAGGGCTGGAGGTCACTGAAGTATCGCAGTTCATCAGTGAAGCGTCCAACGAAGGTCACTTTACTTCGATCTACACCATCATGATAGTAATTAGGCACGGAATGCATATGATTTGGTTCTGGAGTGTCACAAGGAATACCTCGGAAGAGGAAGCATCACATTCGTCGACTGTCCCTGCACCGAGTGCACGTCTACTCGGGTGAGGGCGTGCACTTCGATCTGAATTTATTTTCGTATTTCCTTTTTTGTTTTTGGACCGGATGGGTAGGAATAATCAATGCACGCGTACAGTATGGCTGAAGAGATGTGGGTAAAACATATGTGATAATCGTGATGTTAAAATGGATCTCAAATCGTTACATGTGTCTGCTTCACACTCCACACTTCTACAGAAGAACATGATAATGATTAGTCGTCGGTTTCCTTATCTGATAAAAAATATTCAATATCAAACCTTCCAAGTGCCCGCCAATCTGTGACAATACGCGTCCTCGTAGAGGAAAACGATCAGCTTGCGCACGGACAGCGACGGGCCCATGTACGCCTGAACGACAAGAGTTCCTTGTCTGCCAATCCGCGATGCGAAAACAATCAATAATTGACAACCACCGCATCCTTACCGTAATTCGCGCGATCTGCCGTATCGCACTCTTTCCCTACCGTAACCATCGCTACAGTAATCATTAGCATGTTCTTACCGTAATCCGCACGACCTGCGCCGCCCCTCTATCCTGCACCAGAGCCACCTTCGCTGAGGGATCCGAGCATCTTATCGATTGCATACGTCGCTTATCTGAAGAATAAGGTCAGCCATCAATCGCAGTCTCGAAGATACCGTACCCCTCATCCTGATGTGCTTCTCAAAGTTGGTCATCTCATCAGCAAGGAATCTGAACGAGCGAGACAGGGCGTAGGGGCGCTTTTGCACCTTCAGATCCAACACTGAGAGGGGCTCGCCCGAGTTGATCTCCTTGAAGATGACCTGAAGAAAATTCTTTCTTTTCGTTAAGAATCATGTGGAATACGGAGAATGACATGAACACTGAGTAAGTCGGGATTCATCACGAATCATCACGGAAGCTATGTGCCACTCCACGCTAGCTAAGCATTAGTGTACAGGATAGGAACTCTTGTGAACTAATCGTCATTAACGTATTCTTCGTATTTATGAACTACGGTAGACCACTAACCTTCACTTCGCTCTCCGCGCCCTCCTCCGCCGCTGCGCTCACTCGCAATCCATCGTACTTGAATGGAATGAGCAGAGACTCGGACGGACGGAGGTAGAGTAGGTTGGAAGAGTCTCTGAATGAATTCAATGCTTTTTTTGATTTATAAAATCGCGCTACAGAGGAATATTACATTGCTCAACAATGGATGTTAAACTGATGCTCGTGAAACACATCTAGGATAAATCGGTTCTGAATGTGAAACAGGAATGAAAGAAGTGTAAACAGGCGTCATACTTGGACAGCGCTCTCTTGAATATCGTCGAGTCCACTCTTTGTTCCTCCTTCGGGTGCTTGATCCCCCGCTTCCATGAGTCCCACTCTTCTTCCTATTAATGGTACCGTTATTAGGTGAAGATTCCTAATTCTAGATCTTCATCGATCTATACGTATTAGGGTGAGCTCTGAACTTACCGAATGCACAATACTCAATGCCGTGTCCTCCATCAACACCGCACAGTTCACTGCGTGCGGGAAGGGATTGGCTAGGAGGAACTCGAAGACGTGCACCTCAAATCATTCATTCTTTCCTAATTTATCTTCTCTTTTTTTCTTTGCGTGGATCTCGTATTAGGTACTATACTAAGTCAGTAAAACGGTGGCAGTAAATGAAGTTCTATTTTGGAAATAAGTAGAATTGATCTCACTTCTCCGAGGGAGATGCAGAACGAGTGGGAGACGGTGAGGCCCTGTGATTTATTCGATTTTAATTTGAAAAATATTTTCCCAGTAAATAACCCGTATCCCAGCCATCACAGCGGTAAAGACCGTACCTTAAACACTGCTGCCAGCAACTTATTCGCCTTGGACTCTCCTCTCGCCTTCCTATACGCCTCGAGTTCGCCCTCGAAGATGAATCGCTTGAGCGAGGACTGGAAAGGGAGGATCGAGTCTCTCTTTGAGTCCAGAACAATGTTGAAGCAGCGGAAGTGGTCTTTTTTTATACTTCTCTACGAACAAGAAAGAATCAATTTCTCGGGAAATCCTTTAACTTCAGCATACTGTGAAACACATTCCAATTTCCTGGGACGTTCACACTCCCAGCTTAACTTTTGCGCGATCGACCGACCTCATGATGCGCACTCCCCGGCACCTTCTTCTTCAACTCCTCCCAGTCCCCGATGGATTTGAGACTGCGCTCGTTCAGGATCTCCGCGTATCGTCGATGCATGTCGATGCTGGAATTATATTTATTTTCGAAAATGGTCGGATATAAAGTACATTTATTGATTATCTACCATACACGAACAGACCGTGAAAGATTAGTGTCTAATTATCCCTGACAAAGTCACATGTCAGATGGGGTCTATTTCTCACCGCTGGCTCTGGATAAACCGCTGCAGATTGCTCTGGTGAGAAGCCGACAATGGCTTGGCCCTGACCACCATTCCCTCCCTCTCCGTGGACGAGGAATGGCCGATGGAGGGAAGCGAGTAGGCGACGAAGGAGGAGGAGTGCGAGCGGAGCAGGTCTGGTATTATTTTTCAATTAATTAATTAACAGATGTAATTTACTCTTGTTTGTATTAATCATAGCTGACCCAACCTGATTGTGCTGACACACTTCATCGTCTTTGAGAAAGTTGTGAAACTCAACTGGTTACGGAATTCAGTTCTTGCTCTAGTAAGTGAAAATTCAAACTTCAACTCACCCATCTGATTGGAGAAGGGATGCCCGATATTCGCCGCCCTCACATACAGCGTACCCATCGTCCTCGGTGGAATGGGGAGACTGGATTGAATGACAGAGCACTCAGCATAGAATTGGACCGCCTCGGCGCCGCGACGGCATAGGGCCTGCAAGTATTGGTCATCGCAGATTTAGTTGTTATTTTTCTATAGAAGCATTCAGAGAAGCATTGAACCTTGTGCCTATCGGCAATGTTAAATAAGAAGTGAAACACATCAAAACTCGCCCTCAACGGAAGAGTAGCGGCGCCCAGCGGGATCATGGAGTCGGCGTCCCAGGCCTGAATAGAATATTGAAAGAACGATTAAGACGTTGGCCAATTTATGAGATTCATAAAAAAAGGAATAAGATTTGCGCACCTCGATACAGACTTCTCCCGAGGCTAAGAACGCCGCCAGCTCCTCAGAAGACGACAGCGAAGCACGATCGATGGTGAGTTTGGCCTAGAATTAAATATTTAGCCTTGAGTTCTGGACTGGAAAGAACATTCAGTTATCGATAACCGAATCTACCGAACTCGCAACCTACCGTAAACCCTGCCGGGTACTCTCCTTGGGCATCAGGTTGCATGCGTCGAAGGATCGAGTCGCGCGAGTCGATAGATAATCTGAAATGAACACTTATATCATCTCTTTTAAACTCTTAAATTCTCCCTCCCCCATAAATAAAATACTTGAAAGCTACCGTAACCCTACAGATACCGTACATCTCAGTTGTGATCATTGGAATCCGAAAGAACTGGAAGGTGAAGTAGACACGAGAGGGTGGACGATCCTGAGTGTTCCTGGAAAGTAATTTTTAAGAGTACACAGAACATGTTTTGCAATAGTTTTTTTAAAAAAATTTTGGTAACACAATGACTCCATCTTATATTGAAAATATCGGAACTCTTTGGGCGAAGAGTTTGCGATGAAACATATCCAAACGATTTATCTCCGAAAATTTTTATTCAGATGACTCTCACCACTTCATCGCCAGCAGCTGCAGCACCACTTCATTCGTCGCCAGACGATCATTCCTTTCGATAGCGACGTCGATCGGCCTGAATAAAGCGATCAGACGGTGATTATTCGTTTACAATTTGTTGACGAAGAATATCAGCAGTGATCAGTAGTAAGCCTAATTGAAATCGATAATGACAGATTATTGATCAACTGCTTGTCTTATCTTGGATGAGAAAAGTAAGGTTTACTCGAGAGATGGAGAGATCAAAGATCACAAACCTCCCATCCATCGGATCGACCAGCGTCGGCGCGTCCCCATTGCGGTCGCGAATGGCGCAGAACTTAATTAACTAATTAATCAGATTAAAATTAGATAATTACCTTAGAAGCAGCCAGAAAGGCTAGCGAGGAGCGCGCCAGGGGTTGTATGCTGTAAAGGTCAGGGATCAATCTGTTTCTCGAACATGATTAGGGTGGGAAAAGGACGAAGACCAAAGACCAAGTATCAAAGCTCAAACCTGGCCATCGGTGGTTCGTACACGTCCTCCACTTTGAGGTGCTCCCTGTATGAAGTGACAGCATCGGGCGGTGGATGGCGGTCTCGCTCTCGATCGGGTCTATAACTAATTTATTTGTTAGTCAGGGTTTGAAAGCTACAAGAATTGTAGCGCAGAAGTGGACATTACCATTTTATTTTTTTCTTGGAACGTGTGCCCCATACTAATTGAAGCAGCAGCGATCCACAAAAGAAGAATGTGCGGTGAAACATATTCTAGCAAGATTTGCTTCCTATTCCCCGGCTCTCACCTCTCCGGCTTGCTCCTCACAGGCTGCCCTCTCCTTCCTCCTTCCGTCCGCGACACCGGCACCAGTTCCTCCTCCTCCTCTATGATCTCTTCCTCGATCTCGACAATCGCCGGCTCCGGATCCGGCTCGGGTTCCCGGATCACCGGTTGCCTAATCTCCGGTTGTGGTTCTCGGTGATCGTGGTGATGATCCGGAATCGGTTCCGGTATCCGTGCGGGCGGTTCGTCCGCGAGGTAGAAGTGGAAAGCGAGCGCGAGGTCGCGGACGCGATCATCCGCGAGTCGCGCAGATGAGCGGCCGAGTTCTCGAAGGGACTTGAAGCAGAGCACCTCGTCGGGGTTGGCGCGCGGGCCGCCTAGAAATTATTTTTATTTTTGCAAAAGGATAAGCGCGAGAAATTGATCGAGAGTTTCCGCATATATAATGCAGGTAACGTGAAACTCATTCGAGCATTGCTTCAGGTCAAAATGAAATTCAATGCACATACATCTGAGCAAGTGATGGATGAATTATATTTCAAGCTGTGAGCAAAATGAGAGTAGGATGTGAATTTAGATTTTGTCAAGGATGACGGCGAAAAAACAACATGGATATGTTGATGAGATAGGGTGCGCCAAGGATAAGAAAGTCTCCACAGTAGCATGTTCTCACCTGTCAGGTACAACGCGGTCGGATCACTCAAGAAGGGCAGAGCGCTATCAAAAACTAATCACTTATACCCTATCCTTTCCCAGGTCATTAGGGTGGTATTGCTAAATGATGGCTGTGAAAGGCACCTCACAAGTCAAATGAAATGCAGTCGGATCACTCGAGAAGGGAACTCGATTTTGATACAACTATGGAAGCGCTTAATCTGATTTCATGTCTAACAAAGTACCAGATGAGTTAGTCGATTGTTTAGTAACGATTACCTGTCAGGTAAAACGCGGTCGGGTCACTGGAGAAGGGCAGCGCGATGCCCCATCCGATCATCACCGATTGCGAGTGGGAGATCGTGCCCTGCAATTCTATTTGTTCTTTTTTTATTTCCAATCGATCTGCTTCTCAAACGAACAGATTCAAAAGCTTTGTTGCGTCTGATTGTTATATTTTTTTTGAATTCTCGGACTCTTATCGATGCATTAAGACCAGGAAAATTAATGAAGGCACGATGAAACATATGGTCGAACTCACATCCGCCGCCCTCACTCCCAATAGAAAGTCGATAGAGAAAACGAGGGCGAATCGCGAATCCTTGACGATGGGAAGGGAGATTCTCGAGCGGACGACGAGGGAGTGCGAGGAGGAGGGAGGACTGGATACGTATTCAGATTACGGTAGCATACTGTAAGCTCATTCAGTACGTGCAGCTTCAACAACAAGAATTCTGAATTATTCAGAGTCGGAGAATGGGATGAAATACTGTGACACTACATAAACCAACTCACTTCTGTCCCTTGGCCGAGCTCCTCGCCTTCCGCCGCAAGCTTTGCGTTCCCGTCATGAGTTCTTCCTGTGAAATTGTGGAATTTCTCTTATTTTTTTAAACAAATCCAGCTAATTTTTCGTGTTCCAAGTATAAAGTCGGTACCTGCGGCACAAGATGCACTGTCAGTGGTGAGGAGATGTAAGCGAGGCCGTTGTGCACACCGACCTGGAATGGTAATAATAAGTAAAATACGATTGAAGTTTGGATTTCGTCTCAGTGACAGCGTTCAATGAAGTGTTGATTGATTCAAGAAGAACGAATGAAATTCAATTGAACTGATCCTTACATTTTCAAGAATGTCCAGACTTTTATTTTCAAGAACCGTTATATTCTCACCCTCAACCTCCTTTCTATCACTTCCATCCTCTGCCCGGGCTTGATCTCGTTCGCGCGGTACGACCAGTCCTAAGATTCGCGAAATTGAGATAAAAGGCCAATGATCAAAGATTAGCTAGATTGGAACTAAAGATAAATGGTCACATCAGTAAGACGAAATCACAAACCTGCGTCATCATCTGCTCCACAATACTTTCTACAGTATCTTTCCCCGACTCTCCCGCTCCTCCGATTCCTCCGAGAGTGAGACCCACTCCGTCAATGTACCCCATCACTCGGGCAGCGCCTCTTCCACGTGCAAGACCTTCTGGAAAGCGTACGATTGATTACTTAGGGTATTGAGGGTACCATCAAGGATATAAGTCAGCGTCGAACATTTTTTTTGCCATTCTAGCAATCTTTACTGTTTTGGAGTGATTTTTAGCCAATTACAACTCTTGGAACATTTTGACAATTTTCACCGCTGTTTATTCTGTCAAAATAAGTCGGTTGAAATCGGCTAAAATTGGCAGTTTTTACCGCTGTTTTTTCTGCCAAAAATATTTCACACTTTTCCCATCGCAGAATAGTTCTCAAATCCTTTCATTTCCCGTTCGAAACATATTCGA
>LS589874.1:76724-91621 GCA_900490775.1 Pristionchus maxplancki
TTCAGGCAGCACCACGGAAGCTCCAGTTGCTTCGGGCCCAGCGAGAGTGCGGTGAGTGGTTCCCCGGATGTGGGGTTAATCCGCCGTACTCTCGCTTCGATCTGGCCGTTTCGTGCCACACCACACCACACACAGGAGAGAGACGGGAGAAGGAGAGAGGACGAGTACTCAGTGAGGTGAGATACCAAAGCAACAATGCTCCTAGTCCCTTATTCTCTCAATCAAAAACGCGATGTGGATCACAAACTGCTATTAGCTTCCATTGAAACAGTAACACCCCATTGATGACCATTTTTGCCCAATTAACGATCCATAAACCCAGATTGAGAGATTGCGGCGCAAATGTACCTGCATGGGCAGCCTCCACGACAGAAGGGAGAGAGAGGGACGAGATCTGCAATTATTGATTGATTCATTCGAGAGAATAGAAATAGCGTTGAACTGAATTTGGCGCAGTCATTAAAAGCGGCCCATTTTTTAACAATAAAATTAGTATTTATAGAGGAAGGAAGGTCGAGGGATGAGAGGAAGCATCGAGAGAGCAGAGGCAGAGGCAGAGGATGGATAGAATGAAATGAAAGGTGAGAAATAATTAACATACCTGCCACTGCGTCCATCGGGGAGGGCAGATGACGGGACGAGAAGAAGGGGCGACTGAAAATAATATTATTACAGGAACGAGAGACAAGGAGATGGAGCGACTACCACGACAGAGGAGAGGAGCAGGAGAGGAAGGCAGGCACCACTCATTAGGGGTGAGATCTCGTAGTTACAGTAGTTATCGATTGATCATCCAATATAGAAGCGCAAACCACTCAATCGAGTTTGAAATTGCTCATTAGCCTTTCACCTTTTGTGGTTGTAACACTAGAGCGTCAACCATAAATTCCGGGAGAAACCTCAAAGTTGCTAGTTCGGGAAACTAGATGGCACTTGTCTAACTAAATTATTTGTAGCGCCACAGCGATTGAAGACCCTCCTCGAAAAAACGGAAGACACCGGCGGGGCAGGGCAACCGGAACTCGAGGTGAGATTCAGTAGCTACAGTACTCCTTCAGTTATCGATTGACCATCCAACAGCAACGCAAAAACTTCAAGAATGCTTTTAACAAATGCTCCTTACCCCTACACTTTCTTTTGCTGCAACACTAGAACGTTCCCTATAAATTCCGGGAGAAACCTCAAAGTAACTGGAGCGAAAACGAGATATTACTGGTCAAACAATTATACTACTTGCAGCGCCACCAAGTTTGAGGGAGATAAGAGGAGGAAAGTGAGGAGAAGAAGGCACTCATTGGGGTGAGATATCGTAGTTACAGTACCCCGATCAGTTATCGATTGATCAACCACAATCGATTATTAAACGGGAATAACGTACCCGGGTCTCGGTCCATCCACCTCGAGAGGCGGGAAGAAAAGCAGAAGGGTGGAAGGAAGAGAGCAGAGGGACCTGCAATTAGTAATTGTTATCGATGTGACAATAGTGGAACTTTGCCCATAAACTACGGGTGAAACCTCAAAGTTGGTGGATCGAAAACTAGCAATCACTGTCCTAATTATTCCACTTGCAGCGCCACCACGAACGGCTGCGAGCAGCGAAGAGAAGGGAGGGCAGTATCCGGTCGCCTCCTCCAGGGCGCCCAAGTTTACCCCTGGAGGCCGGACCCCCTACCCGACCACCACCAACGGCACACCACGCAAGGCACGAGAGGAGGAAGGGAGTAGTGGAGGAGAGGATGAGTAATAAGTGAGGTGAGCTACCAAAGCAACAACACCCCTTGTCCCCTGATTGTCTCAATCAAAAACGCGGTGCGGATTACAAACTGCTATTAGCTTGAAACAGAAACACCCCCATCGATTAAAGTTGATCTAATTAAAATAGATCACCACACATTTATTAGTTGCGACGGAAATATACCTGGACGGGCTGGCCTTCGATTCCTCGATGGAAGAGAGAGGAGGGAAGAAACGAGCGGTTCCTGGAATTATTGATTGATTCATTGCAGTGGCTACTGTACCCGGAGACGGACCCGAGCCGGGAAGAAGAAAGTAGGGAGCGGGGCGGGGCAGGAGCGGAAGGAGGAGCGCAGAAGGAGCGGGGAAGGGTTCCCTGTTTGGAGGGGCCCGCCGACCTTCGCGCTATCCACAAGGCCAGGTGAGAGTTCAGCTAATCTTAGTCCATGAAATGCTAGAGCTTTGTTCATAAATTCTGGGCGGCTCATTGGGGGGTGAGATACGGTAGCTACAGTACTCCTTCATTTATCGATTGATCATCGAATATAGCAGCGCAAACCAGCGATGAATCCAGTTTGCAAATACTTGTAACCCCTTCACCTTTATGTGGTTGCAAGACTAGAGCGTCACCTATAAATTGCGCTTGAAACCTCAAAGTCGAACAATTCTACTTGCAGGGCCACCACGTTTGAGGAGGAGAGAGGGGGAGTACTCGAGATGAGAGGAAAGAGAGAGGAGAGAAAGCAGAGGAGGAGCATGGATGAAATGAATTGAGAGGTGAGAAATAGCTACCGTACCTGGACACTGCGTCCATCGGGGCGCGTAGATGACGGACCAGGTCGAAGGGGCGACTGAAAATAATATTATTACAGGGAGTCGCAGCGAGGGAATGAGGCGAACATCGCGTGAGAGGGAGATGCTTGCACAAGCAGACGGCGATCATTAGGGGTGAGATATCGTAGCCTACAGTACCCCGATCAGTTATCGATTGATCGACCAAACTCGATTATTAAACGGGAAAAATGTACCTGTTCACCTCGAGGGAAGGGGAGGAGGGAAGAGAGAGAAGAGTGGCCTGCAATTAGTAATTGTTAGCGATGAAAAAAGCACAGAACTTTGCCCATAAATTACGGGTGAAACCTCAAAGTGGCTGGTTCAGAAACGAGATATCACTGGTCTAATTATTCTATTTGCAGCGCCACACGAATGGTTGCAGCACGCAGCGAGATGAGGGAGAAGAGCGAGGAGAGGGGAGGGGAGAGCACTCAAAGAGGTGAGCAACCGAAGCTACACAACTTCTATTGTTATGTCTAGTGTAGTCTATAGTGACGCGCGAAACTCGGAATTGTCGGCTAGGTTCAATTGTGTTTCTTAGTGAGTAGAACATACTTGAATGGCCTTTCTTCGCTCCTCCATAGAGATGGACCCGAGGCAGACGGCCGGCCGAGTCGAGGGGGCGACTGGAAATATTATTATTATTATTATTATTATTTCAGTGTTTCAAGCGATGAGGGACTGCAGAGACGAGCGTAGCGGCTGTTCACTCCCCGGATCCAGCGGGGCAGCCGCACTCTCGCCATCTTCAGTTGTGAGCCACTTCATCCTTCCCAATCCCCCCATTTACGTGGAATTTTCGAAACGCTGAAGCGGCAATAACGATTTATCAACTGAAACGGGTTTAGAAACACAAATGTACCTCGATGGGCTGACGGTGGATGCTCCCGGAGAGAAGGGGAGAAGGGAGAGGAGGGAAGAGACGGGAAGCCTGGAATTATCGATTGATCCATTGCAGCCTCGCGCACTACCGTTCCCTCGACGGCCGCTCACTTTCTCACTGCCCATCCTCAAACGGGAGTCACCTCCAACTATTCTTTTGTGTGAGTGAATCAACCAGAATCAGCAAAACCTCTCCTTAGTCTTACTGATGAAGCACAAACGTTGCGGCATCTTTCCTCGCGCAAACATGAGTATCTAGAGCTTTTCCTATTACTACTGCAATCGAAACGCGGAATGGGCGGTTAGATAAGTTAGTGTCCGCTAGTAAGTAAAAAGGCACCTGAATTGTCGTCCCTCGATTGGGAAGAGAAGGAAGGGAAGAGAAGGAGCGAAGATCTCTGCAATTATTAATTTATAATTAATTTTCAGTTTCGAGTAACCGGGCGCCCCGATGGACGGCCATTCTTCTCTTCGAGTAGGAGTAACCTCCACAACAGTCATTTTGTGAGTGAATGTAGCTGAATTAGTAAAGGCTACTCTTCATCAAACTGATGAAACACAAACGATTCGGGTTCATGTGTGGAGGGTGGGAGCAGGAACTCAAAAGATTACCTAGTGTTGACATCGTAATTGTCAATATAATTCTAATTCTTTGCAGTTTCCTCCTCTAACGCATCATCTGCAAATCAGATGCCACTACGTCTTCTTTTTCTTTTTTCCCATCAAGTCGGAGTGCAGCGAGCAGCAGCGAGCAGAGGTGAGATACGGCAGCTACAGTACCCTCCCGATCAGTTTTCGATTGGTGGACCCAAATGGTTTGATTGTAACGCAAATGTACCTGGGTGGGGGCTCCTCGATGGAAGGCGACGAGAGAGAGGAGGGAAGAGACGGAATGGCCTGGAAATATTGATTGATTCCTTGCAGGATCGACTACCGTATCCAAACACCACCCAAGGCTACAGTCCCCGAAGCGGGACCACCCGAGCAGAGCCCAAGGCTCCCCAAGGATCAGATCCATCCAAGTAAGCGTCCACATCATACTAGAGGCTTGCAATAAATTTCAAATGAAACAGAAAATTTGCTAGGGTGAACAATCTTATTTATGTATTGATCTGTTGTCTCACATGCCAGTCTAGCCTATAGTGACGTGCGAAACTCGGAATTGTCGGCTAGGTTCAATTGTGTTTCTTAGTGAATAGAACATACCTGAATGCCCTTTGCTCCTCGATAGAGAGGGGCCGAGCAGACGGCCGGCCGAGTCGAGGGCGCGACTGGAAATATTAATAATATTATTACAGTGATGCAAGGACGACGCGACCACCGTACAACACAGACTACCGTGCCCATCCCCCGTCTCACTCACACAAGCAGCGGATGAGCTGTGAGTAAATAGGAGAAAATAGAACCACTAGTTATGATCACGAACCGATTCACACGAAATCAAAACTACATAATTCCAGTAATATTTAATGAAATCAATCAATAACTTTGCAGATCAATCACGAATGAATACGGTAGAAGAAGAGAAGAGAGAAACGAGGAATCACTCTGGTCGACAGCGAAGCGACCATGGAATGCATTCAGAGGTGAGAATTAGCTACCGTACCTTAGCTATCGTATCCCTCGGTAGATCACTGGGCGAGCGGGAGAGAAGACTGGAAATATTATTATTATTATAGAGAGATGGCGACGACGCGAGTACCGTACAACACAGACTACCGTACCCAGCCTCTCAAACTCGCGTCACGGGACGCAGGAATGATGAGCATACTGAAGGTGAGTGATTTTGTGCAAAAGCTACGAACGTTCAAAACCCTAGCGATGAAACATAAAAGAACGGCTATCCCTCGATGCCTAGTAGTTTGATTAGGGATGCAATCATTGAAATATTGCGCACTCCATCCTACCGTAACCGCTCCCCATCTCAGGCCACTACACGGGAGTCACAAGAAGTTGCGGGCCCAGCGAGGGGGTGTGCGAGGGTTCTCCGATTGTGTTGTTAATCCGCCACCTCCTCGCTTCCATCTGGCCGTTCCATCCCAGCCCCATCTCGCACGCGCTGTTCTCTCCCCGGAACCAGCGGGGCAGCCGTGCTCACTCCTTCATCATTGGTGAGTCACTTCATTTTTCCCTTCTCTAGACTACTGTTTCCTACCCCATTGATGGCCAATTTGACCTAATTGACGACTGATCACTCCCAAATTGATTGGTTGCGACGCAAATGTACCTGGATGGGCCGGCCTTCGATGCAAGAGAGAAGAGAGGAGAGGAGAGGGGAGCGGGCCTGGAATTATTGAATATTAATTGCAGATCGATAGACTACCGTACACACGCACAGCCCAGAGGCTACCGTATTCGCAGGATACAGTACTCCGAAGGAGGACGAGAGGGAAGAAAGGGGCACAGAGGTGAGCATCAAATATTATATATTTTGGGTTTCTAATTTCGATAATGCGATAACTGAACCTATAGACATCAAATAAAACTCGAAAGCCACGGGGTTAAAAAAAAGTTAATCCCAATGATTAGGCGGGATTGTGTTTCCTAATTGTAAGAACCATCAGAGAGGGTTGAAATAAATCATTTGCTGATTGCAGGGACAGACTCAAAGCTACCGTACCCGCCACTACACCACGCGCATCCTATCGAGTGAAGGGAGCGGCAGGAAATGAGGCAGCCCCGCGCGGCAGCAGTAGTGGGCCCAAGCCAAAGGAGCGGGGAAGGGCTCCCCGTTTGTGGGGCGCCCGCCGACCTTCCCACTCCATCAGGCCGAGGTCAGAATTTTGAGAATTTTGAGAATTTTGAACAAAAATGTACCTTGATGGACTTGTCGTATCCCCTCGAGTGAAGGAGAGAAGGGAGGGAGGCCGGAGAAGCCTGTAATTAGTGATTGTTAGCTAAGATAATATAAAGATAATACCTATAAAATCCGGGAAAACCCTAAAGTTGCTATGAATGGAACGGAGATGAGTGAAATACACATATGATTGCAACTCCTAATTGACTTTTCTTTCAGACAACTTGTCGTGAACAATGCTCTTCGCGCGTCGCCCCCTCACACAATGGCTCTCCCATCCAGTTAGTTTCAAATACCTTTCCTCATTACTGAAGTCTCTACGGTAGTTATCCTAGTGTCAGAATTTAACCAATAATAGCTATTTTTCAGAACGAGTCGTAAGTCCATCCTATTGTATTGGGTTGGTTTCTAAAGTGGAGAAAAAGAGAGAGGGGGGAAATATGAAATTAGTGTATGCACTACGCGCGCACCGTAGCGAGACCCGGCCGAGCTTGTATGGGCCCATTCCCGCCGCCTTTCCCATTGAAAGAAGTGGATAGGTACAAGACAGTGGTTGGGTGCTCCTGGGGAACGACAACCTATCGGGATGCCGCCTTCCGCCATAGAAGGGACGGTTTTCCTCATAGGCGAAGGGTGGAACCCGTAGATGTGGAGGGAAAAGGAGTGGGAAACGAGATCAAATGAAACAGAAAATGCGAGAGGGAGGCTTGAAATTCTCACATTGAGAATGTTTTTACAAAAATTTGAATAAAGCTTTTCTCCAAAAATTGGGTTGATGGCTTTGAGTTTCAACGGGTTTACAATCCCGCTCATGCTACCTCATCTTCATTATTTTCACATTGTTTGTGCAACTTTTGTCGTGATCTCTTCCTAATCATCACCTTTCTCAGTCAAATCGACGGTTCAGCCCAGATTAGATTGGACACTCATCGACAGCAAAGAAAGTCGAAGAGGAGAAGTCGGACAGAGCAACTCAAGGTAAGATCGTAGATTTTAATCGCCATCAATAATGGTCACGAGTAGCTACGATAGATCACGATTACTCTATGAGCTCAAAGAAATCAACAATTTCCAGCATTCGGCCGAGGTCATTCGTCATCTCGCCGCCTCAAAGAGAAGAATGAGGCAAACAGGACGATTGGTAAACTCAGGTGAGTAAAAATATCTAGGGTACTGTAGTACACGGTAGATCATAGGAAAATACAACTGTAAAAATGGATAATTGCAGAAGGTACGGTAGCCAGCTGCACGCGACTGCCATCAAGATGCTGCGCATTCAAGAAGGATACGGTAGCCGCGCCCTTCTCGAATCTAGCGAAGTGAGTATGCCTATCATTGAATCTTTCCTTTCGCTTCTAAAAATGGACTCGAAGTAAACGGCACGAGGTCGGATGAGAACTATTTCGCAATACCGTCTCTGACATAGCTGTTGTCTCTCGCCTACTTCCGGTTCTCATCCGACCTAGCGCCAAGTAAACAAATGACTTGCAGGTTCCATTTACTACCTGAAGAGATCAAGTCAGGAGGAACTTCAACAGGATCGAGACCTGCGAAAGGTGAGAGATTGGGGGACATGCAGGGGAATATGGAAACAAGCGGAAGTCTGGGATCTAAAGATTGCCCTTTCAGTCTTCGTTCACTCATCGATGTGGATACTCTGTCTCTTCTGCCTACTGAGAGAGACAATCGACGACAACGATTGTGATTGGATTTTAGAAGCATTTTTCTCCCTCCCCTTTCGTCCCCTTCTTCATTCTCCTCGATAATTATTCACACTTCAACGATTTTAACCCAGTCTTAACTTTCTCTTTTCACATCTCGCAAAATCAATTTGTTAGTGATTGTCTAACGGACTAATTCGCCCTGAATTGTATGTGTTTTCTGGTTTCAATCGCATTTCTAGAACTGTTTGCCTCACTTTCCTCCGTTCTCTCTCGCATATTCTACCCTCATTGATCCCTTTTCCCTTGACATTGGTGGGGTCCTCACTTCACCTATGGGGAAGACTGTCCCCTCTATTGCGGTTGGCGGGGCCTGGTCGGGTGTCTAAGTCCCCAAGAGTCCCCAGGCACTGTCTTGCTACTTATCCAGGGGCATCAATGGGAAAGGCGGGAGGGATTGGGTTCCACACTGCGCTTGGCCGGGGCTCGGTACGGTGCGGCGCAGAAGCGAGCAAATACTCATGGATCGAGTTTATTTCTGTCGACATCTCAGTGCTCATTTCTACCGTAATCTCGGTTGTTAGTTCTCTCTCTCTCTTTCTTTTCTCTGCTTGGGACCACCCATGCATGATGGTGGCTGCGAGGAAATGAGGACGATGACAGAAAGAGGAAATTATGAAGAAGGAACGGAGAAAGTTGATGAAAGTCTAATTCGGCAGGGAACGACGGAAGAATTTCAAAAGTGAGAAATGTTGCCGTACCTTGACTATCGTATCCATCGAGGCGGGTTGATCGCCGGATGAGTGGAAGGGGCGACTGTAAAAAATATTATTATAGCAGTAAGAGGCGACTACGCGACTACCGTTAGCAAGAGATACTACAGTACTCTTCTCTATCGTTTTGAGGAATGGAGAGCAAGAGTTCAAGTGAGTACATAGGATAACTTTTTGTTTTATTTGCCCAGGGTAATCGATAATTGACTATTTAATAATTAATGATTTCCCAGTAATTAGATATAACAAAAATAAATATTTTCAAAGGTTTGTGTGCAACACAAATGTACCTGGATCGAGAGAAGGGAGGAGATGGGAGGGGGGAAGAGACGAGAGGGCCTGGAATATCAATTGATTAATTATAGAGCGACTACCGTACGCAGAACCTGCTACAGTAACCAAAGGCACCTACAGTAATCAGACTACGGTAGTCAGGAAGGAAAGGCGAAGATTCGAAACAACACTCTATGAGGTGAGATTCCGTAGCAATCACACCACCTGTAGACTATCGATTGAGCCATGTTTCTTAGCAACGAAAATTAACCTGGTAGTATTAAATCGAAAAGAAACGTAGTTAGACGACTTGGTGGGATTGTGGGCCTTTTATCGACTATTTTCGAATAAAATACGGATGAAACAGCAAATTTGATGGATAATAAACTAGACAGCTATACTCTACCTTGTAAGTAAACACTAGTAACTTGTTTAGTCTAACACGAAATTGAACATATTTGACATTGTATCCAAGTAACTGAAAAGTACCTGGGCTATCCTTCCTAGACTGAGAAGACGAGAGAGGAGAGAGGAGAGAGGGCAGGGGAAGAGATGGCGAGCGGCCTGGAAAAGAGTACGGTATTTGATGATAAGCGCGAGTTATCGCCAACTGACTGTTTTACAAATTTATTGTTTTTCCTGACCGATACAGGCAATTAATCAATATTTTCAGATTCCGCCGCTCCGAATCTAACAGTAAAGAAAGAAGAAAAGAAAAAAAGAAAGAAGAAAAGAAAAAAAGAAGAAAGGAGAAAAAGAAAAAAAAGAAAGAAGAAAAAGAAAAAAGAAAGAAGAAAAGAAGAAAGAAGGAGTCGAAAAAGGAAGAAATAGAAAGGAGAACTAAAAATCGATAAAGGAGAGCGGAGGAAACCAGCCAGCGACCCAGTCACACGTGAGTAATAGCTACTGTATCCCGACTATCGTATTCTTTCCTATTGCATCCACAGTCGAAGAGATACCCTAAAATCAATTGTCGAAACAACTATCACGGGGAAATGACTTGCCTGGGTGTTTTCGATGAAAGCAGCAATAATTTCGGTGCCCCAAAACAACTAGTACAACTGTGATCGTACCTCTGGCCGTAGTGTAGGCAGGTGGGCAGATGACGGGCAGGGGAAGGAGGGACGGCTATAATTTACTTCATTACAGAAACTCCAATCGAGCGCCCGCCCAATCAATACCGCCAAAGGTGAGTAAAAGCTACCGTACCTCGTCTACCGTAGTCGATCCACTCCCGTGGCCTCTGCGGTGCACCAGAGTGGGCCTTGAGAAGAGAAAATATTGACTGTTAGACATCAGAAACTCAAATCGGTCATTACAGATCGAATACGAGGAACGAATTGAGAGGAAGGGAGAAAGAAAGGAAGGAAGAGAGAAAGGAAGGAAGAAAGAAAGGAAGAAAGGAAGAAAGGAAGAAAGGAAGGAAGGAAGGAAGAAAGGAGGCACGAAAGACGCGGACTCTTGAGAGGACACGAACGATTCTGACAGCCAAAGGAAGGATACCCTTCGAGGTGCCCATGTCATCCCCTCTTGTAGTTAGAGTAGGCCCCTCAGACTCAGTTCTGATTACATCGTCAGCTCCGCCCCCTCACCCCACCAAACGCAAATTCGGTTTTTTTGCCATGTCCTGCTACGGCTACGGTTTTCCTCACAATTTCTTGTAGATTACGGGGCCTCTAGAGTGGAAGGCCGGCTAACCATAGGAAGCCGAGGGTTGATCGGGCCTTCTCGGCCCTCGGACAATCCTATTGGCGCCGGTCTTCCTTATCTGGAGTAGGGCAGCGCGGATTCTAGGATGGCTGGTCAAGGTCGTCGAAGTTGTCTCGGAGCTTCGACGGTCTTACAGGCGTCGAGTCTGCCATCCTAGTCTCCATTACTCTCTAAAACATAGAGACGCGGGGGGCTACAAGCAGTAGCAACATTTGTGCCATGTGACATGCCTGGAAATCGGGCAGTGAGTCCACTTTTCGATATGGATAGAGCGCCTTTTGGCGATACGTTTTGATTCCAAGGGAGAGCAAAGAATAGCGATAATTCGCGAACTGATCATGAAAAAGGGGCGGCTTTAGTGCGCCTTCACTGATGATTGGCTGACAATAGCCAAATATTATTTCGAAATAAATCAGGAAATATGTTGCTGAGTGATCGATGACAAAGGCAAATAATCTAATGCCAATCTTTAATCTAATGTCAAATAATCCAACGCCAATCTAATGACAAATAATAAATAATATATTGTCATATTCAAAATAAACTCTCTTTTCACTATTTCACTGAAGGCCCACAAAAAAATTAGCTTAGATCCAGAAGGCCAGAACTAACGTCACGTTTGAAAATTCGCATTTTGGATACAACAACTAAAAGAATATGAAACTCAAACATGCGTGTGTTTGAATTCCAACTAACCCAGACGCACTGGTTGCGCGGGTCAGTTGAACCAATCCCATGTTCTGTTTATTGCTGCTTAAAAGCAGAATATGGAAGAACGCTTTCCAAACCAACCACTCTCAGCTGTATGGATTGGCCTGAAAAGGTGTGGATTGGAAAGGGTTAAATTCTCATTCTCTCAGAATTTCATGGCCCCACATCACGGTCTTGATCTCTTCTTTCTGAAGCAATTTGATAGTCCGCATACTCCAATATCCGATGATTCCTCTCGAGTTATAGTATAGCCTACAATATCCATTCGATGTCTCATGTAACGCCCACCACTCATTCAGCCAATTTTTCAATCGTTTGCTATCGCTTTATTTTCGAAAAACTTCTCCTACTCTCAGTTCAACCTGTTTCTATCGATTTGTTTTTGAAAACCCTCTTCTAGTCTCAATTCAACCTGTTTCTATCGCTGTATTTTCGAAAAACCTCTCCTACTCTCAATTCAATCTCTTAATACCTATTTTATTCGCATTTAAAGCAGCGTCTAACTCTATCCTAATCACTCGCTCTAGCCGTCGGAGTGCAAGAGGAAATGTGCATTGGAGAGTGTTAGACAGACAATTATCTGTTCGAGTAGGAAAATGGAAAATGAAAATATGTTCGATGTTTGGTCTCCTCAAAGCACTGTGTGTTCATGGAAAATGCCCTCTCGCAACTCTCCTAAAACTCAAATCAGTGCCGCCTTTTGGGTATTCGTTCGTCGACTTCTAAGCCAGCCCCCTCCCCCTTAGAGCAGTGGCACAACCTCACTCTTGCTGTTGATTCGCCTACCTTTCTCGACTTTACCCACTCGAATTCTTCCTCCACCCCCCTCTTCCCCCTCGAGAAATGCAAGACGGAGAGAAGGAGAGGAGAGATAGAGGAGGCAACATGGACAGAGCAGATGCATGGAATGCACTATAAGGTGAGAAATAGTTGCCTACCTTGGCTACTGCGTCCATCGGGGCGTGTAGAGGGCGGGCCGAGTCGGAGGGCGACTGTAAATATTATAATTACAGCAAGCAGAGACGACTACCGTAATCCTGAGATGCTACCGTACTCAGCCCTCTCCCTCGTATCAAGGACAGGACGGCCAGAGGAGCAATGTCTTGAATTCAAGTGGGTAAATAGAAGAAAATATAAATAGTGTTGATCATGAACAGATTTTGGCTCGAATTTTAACAATTAAAATTAGTTAACTTTCATAATAAAATAAACAATTGCAGAACTCGATGATGTTTTGAACAAGAAGGACTGCTCGAGAGACAGAAGAGGGTAAATGGAATGGACAAAGCAGAGGAATTTGGAGTATGGAATGCATTCCAAGGTGAGAAACAGCTATCGTACCTCGAGTAGATCACGGGTAGATCACGAGCCCCAGTAGAGAACCGGTTGAGTAGAGGCGGGCCGAGTCGGAGGGCGACTGGAAATAATATAATTACAGCAAGACGAGCCGATTGCGCGAATACAGTAAGCCTGAGATGCTACAGTACTTTCATGTCAGTTGAATGCAAGAGGAGCGATGACTTGAATTCAAGTGAGCAAATAGGAGAAAAAAGTGTTGACCACGAGTTGATTTAGGCTCAAAATTTAATCATCTAATTTACACTTTTAATTATAAAATTAATAATTACAGAAATGAGGATATTTCGAACAAGAAGGACTACTCGAGCGAGACAGAGAGGGTAAATGGCATGGATAGATCACAGGAATTTGGAGCATGGAATGCATTCTAATGTGAGAAATTGCTATCGTACCTTGAGTCCATTAGGGGCGGGTAGATCACGGGCCGAGTAGACGACCGGTCGAGTAGATGCGGGGCCGAGTCGGAGGGCGCCTGGAAATAATATAATTACAGCAAGACGAGACGACCTTGCGACTATCGTAAGCCTGAGATGCTACAGTACTCTGCCCCTCATGTCAATGGAATGCAAGAGGATGGATGACTTGAATTCAAGTGAGTAAATAGTGTTGACCACGAGCTGATTTAGGCTCAAAATTAATAATCTAAATGACATATTTTTAAATATAAAATTTATAATTACAGAACTCGAGGATTTGTCGAACGAGAAGGAAGGAAATGAGCATGAAGGAGACTAAATTTAACGCTAATAATACGCAGCTGCACGTGTAGTAAACAAGAGGCGCTTAAACGCAAATATTTTTAGGGCATTGAGTAGACAATGAGTGAATTTCGAAGCAAGGAGCAATTAACTAATCAATTAATATTATAGTGCCCGACATCGACCAACTCTGATGCAAGCAAGCAGCGAAGAGACAATGCGTGAATTAATAGAAGAACACGACAAAAAGTAATTAAGCATTTAACTAATATCTGGAAGCAAAACCATCTAAAAATAAAAATGGAACCCGGTTGCGACCTCGCGCGAGGATATGCGGTGCAATTTTAGCGCGGTTGGCTACCCGGAGAGTCGCATGTCTCACGCATTTGCTTGCAACACACTTACACAGAGCTCAGCATTGCGAGAAAAATAGAGGGGAAAGAATAAATCTAAAATAATAAAAGTGAAGAGATATTCAAAGTTTTGCTTAATATTTTAATCATAGGAATATATTGCGACAGGCTATGCTGCAGTTGTTATGGAAGCCTCATTAATTGTTCCGGAAACTATTGCTTACTCGGTTCAGTATTCTAAATCATGTTAAACTATTGACAAAACAATTGACAATAAAATTATGAAAAAAAACCCCGAAAATCAAAATCCCTACGAAACTGGCCGTTTACAGATATCCGTGGGCATAGCTACAACGGAAATGAAGAAAATAGAGAAGAAACGGGGAAGAAACGAAGAAAAATGAACGAGAACGACGCAAGTTGGAGAACAATGGGTAGATCATTGACCTCGCGTAGCGTCAAAACAAGCCTCTAGTTCGCGATCGATATGACCGCCACTTTGGTTTCGTCATTTCCTTGACTTACAAATACCGTAATCCTGACGCATTGATTGAGTCATATTTAATTCTTTTTTTGCGTTTTAGCATTAATTTTGCCGTAATTTTAAAAATCATTTTGCTAAATTAACCGATAACAATGTCAGGAACAGCGACCGACACGAAGAATTCTGCAAAAGAACGAACTCGGCACATTGAAGTCGCACTATGAAAGTTGCAATAAAGGCCATTCTACGGCAGCAACTCTTCTTTTTCGCATTTCACATTTGTTCATCCGATTGCCAGTTCGATTCGTAGCTTCTGGATCGTAGATTTTATTGTTTTCCGACTGTGAAATCGGAAACTAGATCGTGACTTCGTTATCATTCATTGCAGTTGCTGTCATTATGTTTCACATTTTTTCCCTCCCTCATGGGTTTTAAGAAGCACTCATGGTGGGGGAGGGGGCTTGTGTGTGTGTGTGGTTGGTGCTGGGTTTCACATTGATTTTCTTTCTGAGTTACGGCAATTCTCTCGAATTACCGTGTCTGCGTCCCATGTCTTGGTCGAAGACTCGGACATCTCTATTTCTCGGTTTATCTATGATCGATCTTGACCTTTTCCCCTAGTATACCG
>LS589904.1:3144-19283 GCA_900490775.1 Pristionchus maxplancki
GTAGTAAACTTTTTAGAAAAAATTGCGAAAAAGGACGGACACACGTTTTTCGCGTTTTTATCGATTTTTTGCCTACACACCCCCGGACTTTTATGTGCGTGCTGGCCATCCGCCCCGCTCGCGCACCCTTTGGCCAAAAAAAACCCAAGGAAAAAACCCTCCAACACAAAAAGCTTAAGGTTATTAGTAAATGTTGCAATTATCGATCATCATCGAACGTATCATTGATCACGACAAGATTGCGTTCACTGGACCAATTGACACTCTTCAGATTCTAGAATAGAAAAACATTGTTCTGAAAGTAAAATAGAAGGGAAAAAATCTCACCCCTCTGCGCCGTTGGAGTAACCAATAGACTACTGTAATATTCATCAGAATAGAGACAATAAGAATCGCAAGAATTATGGCAGATGTGAAGTGGGAAGTTGGATGAGCAGCAGATACAATGTGGGTGTGCTGAGATTTGCAAATTCTTTCATCATCAGATCTCAAGCTTTACTCACTTTGATCACTGGCAATTCTTGCGTTGACGTGCTTGCGGGCTCTGAATAGGTTTAGTCTTTTTAATAGGGTATCATAATCATCGTTACATACCTGTCGTGGTAGTGAGCTTTGCAGTAGTGGATGTGACTTCAGTCGTGGTAGAAGGAGGGCTTGGTGTAGTAGTGATTTCTGAAATGGAGCATAGTCAGGGTAATTCTTCGAGCAAGTTTAATTGAATCACACCTTTCCAATCTGAGATGCTCCACTTTTCATCATCCCTCAGATGACTTTGTAGCGATACTCGACCATAGGGATGGCCTCGGAGGTATGTACCGTAAGCACTCTGCAATACGAATCAGTCACCGGCTTCAGATTCCATCCCTGTCGCGTTAATCAGGCAATGCGTTAATCAGGGGATCTATTGTTCTCAAGTTCAATAATCTATTCAAATGGAACTCACTTGGAACGACCATTTTCTGAATCCACTCGATACCACCGTCCATAACTCGTTCGTAGTCGGAGTTGGGTGATCAGAGAAGCCCGTGTACTCTTCTATATACGCTCGCATGTATTTCCCAGAGCAGAACGATTTGAATGCTATCTGAAAAATTTGAGTGCACTTTCATGAGTGTGACACTCAATTTCTAGAAAATACTAGGAATTGAGGACTTCAGCTGCGCCGGAGAAATGTATCCTCCAACCCTGCCTTACAAGTTAGTCAATTTCATTTCGAGGATGAGTGAAACTCAATCATTCCTCCGGGTAACTCCACAATTGTCAATTATTCGGTTAAATACTAGAATAAAGATCAATAAAGTATATCACCAACCTTTCCCTTATGGTCCTCGAGTGTCCACTGTTCGCACTCTCCACACTCCTTCGCACTGCCAACGAACCAATCCTTCCCATTCATCAGTCCGTCCCATCCCCGCAGATACGTGCCATGACTTGACCTGATACAGTGCGGCCCCGAGACTGCTGCTGCTGCAGCAATTGCAGCAGAACTGTCCGTCGCTGTAGGTGCAGCAGTTGTCGTTACTGCACTTGGGAAGATTGGTTTGCCCCAGCCTTTAACTTCGTCATCTTCTTCTTCATCTTCATCATCTTCATCATCGACGTGCGCTATTGAAGGCGTTGTCGAAGGTGGCGGAAGTTCCTCGCCGGGATCCTCTGAGATTCCGATATTAGACAGTGTGTCATTGGCCTTCCCAAAATACCTCTCCACTTCTCGAGCCAGAAGTGATCACTCGAAGATCTATTCTTTTCAGTGCGTACCCTTCCCTTGCCGTCGGCAGAGAGCCACGCACCGAGGGAATTCTGCAATTAGTTCATCTTTAGTATCATAAAAATTCAATCAATGAACAAAGTTCGCGAAAAAACGAGAATTTTACCTGAAAGGACCAAGATCCATCTTCATTCTTCACCGGTGCCCACATCCCCTCTTTATAGAACTTCATTTCAACGGTTCCATCGGCATTTGAATTGAGGTATTCGTCTTTATAAACAGTATCCTCTTTGCAGTGCGATCGAAAAGTCACCTGAAATACAAATAAAAATGAAAAAATAATTATTTTCAAAATACCATTCACCTTTTCCCTTTGTTTCTCGATGTACCACTGTTCGCATTCTAATGAGTGCGGAGCCATATCGACGCTCCAATGCCCGTCCGTATCCGCTCTTCTCAGGTACGTTCCATGGATCGATTTGAGATAGTACTCTCCGGCAACTTCTTTCGCTGGATTCGAAGCAGAAAGTGGTGGGATCTGAAACAGATAATGACGTTTGTATGGTTCAATTGAAGAGTAAAAGAGAAGAAAAAATAAAAAAAATCCTGTTGCGATAAGATATCATCACGCGAAAACTAGGAGCGCGCTGGAGTGAAGGAAGATCACTGTTCTGACAGAACTACGAATTTTAACGCACGAAGTAACATGCGCTTTTTTAGAAATCGAAGTTTGCAATTATGAATCTCGAAAACTCACGGCTTTCAGAAGAAAAATAGACGTGACAAAGTTAGAAGGAAAGAGCTCGTTCATTGGCGTAATGGTAAACGAGTGATAGAGAGATACATCTTTCTCTTTTATCTAGTTGTGAGATCAATCGGAAATCGAAAAAAAGAAAGAGTGGGTAGGGGTGAATCAGCGTTTTAGTTCCGTTATTAGAGTGGATCACATGTTCAACAACCATAAACCACAAAATGAAACTGACGTTGATCAAACTTCGAGCCATGTTATTAGTGAAAATGCCATTGTTACTTATATTCTCTCTTCCCTGAGTTTCCATCTGTCGACACAGCCCTTTGCGAGAATGACGAATCTTGTCTCACCAATCCCCGAAGAAACAGAGGAACGAACGAAGCGTTAGTCATTTCTTCTTCTTCTTCTTCGTTCCAGATAACATTGGTGGATTCCTTAATTTCTCTTTCTCTCCCCAATGTGGTTTCGTCGTCTTCTGCAGCAGGGTGTCAATCATGACACGGGAGATGTTCATACTGACGTGGAAAGAATTATTGTTCGATTTACTCTATTTAATGTGCATGCAATACCATTTTCAGCGTATTCTCTTCCTTTTTGCCGGTGTTATTCCATTCGTCAATTTCATCAACTGCATCTTTCAATCTTTGGGCGGAACTACCAGAGAACTTATGGTGGTTTTCATCAAACATTTTAAAATAAGATAAATCACTGCTCAGATCGAATCCTACATCCTTCTCCTATTGGCTGTTCTTTTCAGTCTGTCCATTCTTTATACCAACAGCAAAGAGACCGATTGCTCTGCCTACACAGTAGTTATAATCAATGTGAGTTCGCAATGATTTCGTTAACATCACATGAAGCGATTTCAAGATTTCTAGTCCACCAACAAGAAAGATTTCAGATACTGTCATTATCACTCCTAATAGTAATGATCTTTCGCGGAGGCCTCACACTCTGTCAGTTCTAAACTTTTTTTTTATGAACAATCTTTAATATTTCAGATTCACTCATTTCTTCCGGATCTAGTGAGATTTCATGTACATGCTTTTGCTTGGTAAAATCTCATTCCAGGTGTTTGGATCGCATTGATTGTCTTGCTCGTTCTTACCACAATCGAGCTGGGTAGGTCATTTACTGATAAAATAAATTAAATAGTTCGCAGTGATTCGATTCTCGCTCACCAAGACCTGCTGGAGCTGCTATCAAGATTTGAAGGAGGCGGAAGCAAACAATCCCACACGACCCTCAACCAAACCTTGTGCGCACCACGAAACTCGTAAACCTCTGTTGAAATAATTATCGTGAATAATACTCATTGTCGTAAAAAACATTTATATCAAGTTCTTGTGCTTTTACGAGATACTACAGACATCTTCCTGCTCTATACTTTTTTTATTAGGACTCTGATCTAATCCTAATCCGATGCTTACCTCACGTTTCCCATTCTCATCATCTCACTCTCCTTTGAATGGTATATTGCCTCTCCTTTGTCCACAATCCTGTCGTCACAGCTCATTAATCCACCTTCTGGGCGGATCCTTTAGAATTGACCGATCGATTTCACTTCTATCACAACGAATGAAGGCTGTCCCTCTTTAGATGGTACAGTAGAACTGTAGGTATCACAGTGTTGTCTTTTTTCATTTATTTATCGTCACTATCTATGTACTATCCCTTAGATCGAAGAGAGTGGGAGGTCCTTTTGTATGCACACATTGTTATGGGCCATAAACGTAGGCATTCTCTTTCATTTCGCAAACATGGATCGATAGAAAGAAGAGGAGTGACAGCTCTTTTCATTTCCTTCTTTTCTATTTTTCAAATCCTAGGGCAGCATATTTCCTATAAAAGTTACAAGTTTAACTTAAAACCGACAATTCTTGTTTATCGTTTTGACTCATCCTTTGTCTTTTCTGAGAGATCGCATGTGCCCCTTCACAAAATGTTCAACGTGCTCCGATTTCAACCAAATTTTGTGGGGTGATGTACCCACGGCCTGGGAAAAAAATTCAGACTTGGAGAGCCGGAGATCTTAAGAATACCTAAATGCCGGCTCTGTAAAGGTCAAAACTTCGAAAAATCATAACTTTTGTTACAATTGAGCTACAGGGTCGACCAAGTGCTCAAAATACTCCCCATGAAAAACTCAACAAATGTCCTGTTGAGACCAATTTGATTCAACAATTAGTTTTTTTGAAATTTTTGAAAAAGTGATTTTTCAAATGAAAAAGTGAACTTTTCTCAAAAAATTTCCACTGAAGGCGGCGAGATAGCTTCAGATTCGAAAACTACGACATTTTTTACTACGGAAACATTTTTCAAAAGAGAAATCGATGATGTACTTATTTCTTTTTTTTTGGCCTCAAAACAAGAATTTTGAATTTTTTCGCCGAAATCCCTTCTCTCATCTTCATGTAATATCGTAATTTCGTTACTCACAATTGATTTTTGTGTCAGAAATGATCAATCTGATTCAGAATAATAATACCAGAAAGTTTGATGAGGATTGGACAAAAATAAATTTTTTGACTTTTTTCAAAATCAGATTTTTTCGAAAACATATTTTTCCCCTCAAATTGTCCAAACGTTTAAAATACTTTATTTATGATCAGTTAAAGAATTTCCAATCAAAAACATGATGATTTGAAAAGAAAATCCGATATTACAGCGATCCGAAAATTTCACAGTGAAATTCTTCCGACCTAAGTAACTTTTTTCTAGGAAGAGTTAGACCTCCACTTTCTTCACAGAAAATGTTTATCTCGTCGAGATCTACAATATTTATTATCACATGTATAGGTTTGAGAAAAAATTGCCTCTCTGGAACTCAAAAATCGGCATTAGAAAGTGGTACCATCCTCCCTGAAACCTCCCTGAAATGGCCGAGTTCTACATTCTCGTCCATAAATTCTGCACTGAAGTCGACGAAGAGAACAAGATTGCTGTGGACAACATGGATGATGCTGAGAAGGAAGTGGCTGAAGACTTCCTCACTACCTATGTTTATGATTGGGAACAACCACTCGATGATCACTCTTGTGATCTATCCCTCATATGGAAGGGAATGAACACGCTCAGACTCGAAGTTTTCCCTCAACTAATGGAGGCCGTGAATCTCGAACAATATCTCAGAACAGCTATAATGATGAAGCAATCGAAGATTGAGCACTCGTTCCTTCATGAAATGCGTGGAGAGCCACGTTGTCCCGATGATGGGTGTGATTCTTCCAATTTAGAGACAGTTCAAAACTTTTCTGTTGAATCGGAATACTGTTTGTCTGATTGAATCAACCTCTTGTAAGTTCCATTTGGATAAATTCGCTGATCAAAAACTCATAATACGACACTATTTATCCGTACTGAGAGTTAGTCATTCGTTGTGATTGATTTTGTTTCTCGTATGTTTGTCGCTACCCGCGATTGTTCATGAATCCACCGAATCTGAAAACCGATCGAGAATTACTTCCTGATACTTAAATACAGTACTCTACCTCCCGATTTCTTCTTTCGATTGTACTGTGATCGATCCCTATTGAGATCATCGAGATCCTCTGGTAGATCCATTCCTTTCGTCTCTTCGAGTAATAAGAGAATCGCTGCTGAGATACACGATTGGACGGCCAGGCAAATGAAGGAGACGATCGGATTCCATTCCGTCTGAAGAAGAGGGGATTATGAAGGAAAATGGTGAAAGAGGTTTTTAATTCTAGTCCTTACAGCATACTTGAAGAACGGCCCTAGCAGCATGCCCGCACTCTGCGGAATATTGACGATCGAGGCTACTAGAGACCTGCATGAGTCATTTATTCGATACCTTGGATTCGCAAGCCACGCCCCCTTTTCGAAATCCTCAACTGACCTCACACTCGTCGGCACTGATTCCGCGACGAAAATGGGATGAACTGCGAAGCAAATGGTGTTGAATACTTTGAGGAAGGAGAGCGAGACGAGCACTTGGTTATTCTTCACGCCTGAATCGTACTTACTGGGATTGAAGAGATCAAAGATCACGAAAAAACGTTTCGAAACCAACCAAGGAACGGCGTGACGAATAGACTGATTCCCTGCAGTACCAGTGAATAAACGACGAGCGTTCGACGACCAAAGTATTTCATTAGGAAAAGAGAGAGAATTCCGCCTGGGATGAAGCTTGTTATTGTTGTTGTTTTTGTTGATGTTTTTGTTTTGTTGTTTTTGTTAGAAAGTGTTTTGACCTACCGGGAATGTCAGCAGCAGCGAGAATCATGAAGGAGAGTGTGGGATACTCGGTGGTGAAAAGAGTTGACATGAACGAGACCGAGTAGTACACTGTCGAGAGGGTGAATCTGAAGAAAGAGAGATCAAAGATCAAAGATCAAAGTAGAGCCTCACTGGACTAGTCCATTGATGACGATGCCTTTGACGATGTCGCGGTGTTTGAGCAAGTCCCTGAACTTTAATCTTTGGTCTTTGATCTTCGTCTCTCTCCTCACCTGAATCGAACGTGGTGCTCGGCCGGTTTTCCCTTCTCCTCGACACATTCCTTGTAGTTGACATTCACCCCGTTCATTCTGCGAGAGATCAAAGATCAAAGACCAAAGATCAGCCTCACTTATTCGCCTTCTTGCAGTACTCTTTCAAATCGTGCGTCTGGTCGTGGGACGCGAGCCAGTAGGGAGATTCAGTCATGAAACTGAGAAGAGAGATCAAAGATCAAAGATCAACCCCATCGACTGACCAGAGATAGAGGACGGTTATCAATCCGGGCGCAATGACTCCCGTGTAGAGAACTCGCCAATTTGAGGTGAATAGCGAGAGAAGACCGATCCAGAGGGTACCTGAGAGATGGTCTTTGATCTCTGATCGAGAATGGCTATCGATGAATCTAATTGAAAGATCAAAGATCATTCTGACCTAGTGAGAATCCAGTAGTAGAGAGGAATGTGATCCAGGGCCGCGCATCCTGGCAGATCAATTCGACTGTGAGGAGGGCGGAGATGGAGAGATATGCCTGAGAAGGAGAAGAGATCAAAGATCAAAGATCATTCCTTACATCGCTCGTGGCCCCCAACAGAAATCGCAGCAATATGTAGGCCCAGTAACAGGGAGCGATGGGAATCATGCAATTGACGACGAGACTGGAGATTATCGGGGTAGATTAAAAATTAAAGATCAAAGGTCAAAGATCAACCTCGAGAAGAGTGAAATGAGTAGCAGCGGCTTCCGTCCATATTTGTCTGCGAGTCGACAGAAAATGGGCACGACTAACATTGCTCCTGAGAGAAATCAAAGATATCAAAGGATGAAGAGGGCAAAGATCAACGATCAGGTGGCTTACCCATAACATAGCTGGTAGTGCCTGCTTCTGACACGAAATAATTCCCGCACGTCACTTTGAACCTGAAACCAGGTTCAGATTGGTTTCACTTTTCGATAAGACTCCATTTCACAGACGAGAGAGTGCGCGAAATGAAGAGACAATAAGTATCCATTTCGCACTACTAACCACACAAATATGCTGCCGACGGGTACCGTATCCGTGACGTTGAGAGGCAGAGTGCACTCCTCCAGACGGTTGCACGCATCCATTAGCTGGAGAGGAGTTGATATTTGATCTTTGATCTTTGATCTTAACACTGACCACTGTTCCATTGGCCTTCGAGTGACACGTCGTTTGTGGTGGATTCGAGATGTAATTGACGACGAAGAGAGAAGAGGAGTAGAGGATGGTTAGATATTGACAGAGGAAGTGACCCATCAACTGCATCCTGAGAGATCAAAGATCAATTTCGAGCTTATTTCTCCAAATTTTTCGTATCTCGACCGGTAGATCTGTAGCCGTTTCGAAACCATTTTGAGATTAAGCAAAAATATTCACTCACTTTCCGAATTTTCCATACGAATCGAGTAGTTTATCCGGATTGACTCGCAGATGACTTTGTATTATGGAGGAGCACGTACTCTTCGCTTGTGGTTCATCGCCTGATACGGTAGTTTTGGTACCATAGGATTACGGTAGGCATACAATATCCACCGATGACCTACTATTGGTTGGTGTAGCTGCAGGATTATGCGGTTGTAGTGTGAGTGTAATGGGACGAAGCGGAGGAGTGGGAGGATCTGCCTCAACCTCAATCAATGGTTCTTCCTCCTCCAATCGACCTCCCTTCCGAGCATCATCTACAATCTCTCTCTCTATTCCAGATTGATCTTTGATCTCCTCACCCTCCCTTTTCCTCCTCTTCTTCGAGTCAGCATAGTACGCGAAGGTGGTCGTTGCATGGAAGGGAATGGGCGGGGAGTCCATCTCCCGACCGCACACGAGAGAGAAGAGGGGAGGAAATGGAGAGAGGGAGAGACGGTTCATTGTCCCCCCCTCTCTCCTCGCTCAGTTTGCATAGAGAACTCCCTCTTTTTTCATAAGTTGTTCCAATCTACGACGTCAAACCACTTATCCCCCCTCTCACTTACTGAAACTGGGAGAAGAATGAGATATCTGACAACAGGTTTGGAACGGGGATCCTGCAGAGTGTTAGAGATCAAACTAGGGTGTTGTTCACCTCAATGAATGCATTCAGAAGGGAATGCTTCGCCTTCTATCACATGATACCACGTGTCTTCTGAGAGATTGCAGGACCCCCCGGCACTAGGAGCCCCAAGTTTGACCGATTTCTTCGAAATTTTTATGGTGGAGTACAATGGAAGAAAGAAAAACTTTAGCGCTTTCCGTTTGTCCCAAAACCGGCTTTTAGGTATTTTCCGGTTCTAGACCCGGCCCTACCATATCTCAGCGCCCCGATGTGCTAGAAGGTCGTGCACAGGCTTAAAAAATCCGGAAAAATATTCTGAACAACTTTACAGTTGACATGAAAAAGATTCGACAAACTTTTCAGTTCGAAAAATTTGAAAAACTGATTTAAAAATCGAAAAAATAATTTTCCTGGATCGGGGACTCCCCTTTCAGGGTCAGCTGAGCACGGATTCGGACTCTACATACTTTACTTAGTTCATAAAAAAATTGTGCCAGGGGCTGGAGGGGTGCGGAAAGCAGTTATGAGCCAAAAATAGCCTCCAAATGGCAGTTTTTCAGGATCGATTTTTTGAATATCCCAATTAATTGGTCCCATAAGAAAGTTAGCACTCCAAAAACAGCATTACAAGTGATTACTGCCCTAAAAGAACTATTTTGAACACTTTTTGAGGTCAGTTTCTCGATTTTCAAATTTTTTGAAAAAATCGATTTTTTGAAATTCAAAAATTTCAAAATTAATTGAATTTCCTCAAAACTTGCTGAAATATGAAATATCGATGACTAGGGTAAAATCCTGTCGATAAAACACTCAAGATCCCTAATGAAGCTGAAAAACGGCTCATTCTGTCGAAACTTGGATCGGAATATTATCTATTATTTTTTTAGGAAACTGCGGTCAGGAATCGACGATTTCACACGCGACATATTTGTTCGGATTAACCCTCAAAGAAAATACTTAATTTAGCTCCTAAACCATTAGATTCAGCCCATAAGCATTAAATATATTGGCTGAACTAGCAGTGGACTAAAGTAGGATGCAAATTCCAAGTTGAACTTGGTCACCTTCACCTATATCAGCCGTTTTTCAGCTTCATTAGGGATCTTCAGAAGCGACCAACCTATGACCAGATATCAAATCCGGAAATTGTCTCCAGTTGCTTTATTTGTTGAATTAGAAGTGTTTTTTCGACAGGATTTCACCCTAGTCATCGGTATTTCATATTTCAGCAAGTTTTGAGAAAATGTAATTAAGTTTGAAATTTTCGAATTTCAAAAAAATCGATTTTTTCAAAAAAAATTGAAAATCGAGAAACTGACTTCAAAAAGTGTTCAAAATACTTCTTTTAGGGCAGTAATCACTTGTAATGCTGTTTTTGGAGTGCTAACTTTCTTGTGGGATCAATCAATTGGGATATTCAAAAAATCGATCCTGAAAAACAGCCATTTGGAGGCCATTTTTGGCTCATAACTGCTTTCCGCACCCCTCCAGCCCCTGGCACAATTTTTTTATGAACTAAGTAAAGTATGTAGAGTCCGAATCCGTGCTCAGCTGACCCTGAAAGGGGGGGTCCCCGATCCAGGAAAATTATTTTTTTCGATTTTGAAATCAGTTTTTCAAATTTTTCGAACTGAAAAGTTTGTCGAATCTTTTTCATGTCAACTGTAAAGTTGTTCAGAATATTTTTCCGGATTTTTTAAGCCTGTGCACGACCTTCTAGCACATCGGGGAGCTGAGATATGGTAGGGCCGGGTCTAGAACCGGAAAATACCTAAAAGCCGGTTTTGGGGCAAACGGAAAGCGCTAAAGTTTTTCTTTCTTCCATAGTACTCCACCGTAAAAATTTCGAAGAAATCAGTCAAACTTGGGGCTCCTAGTGCCGCAGGGTGGCAGTTTTCCTGCATTCTCTCAGAAGACACGTGATACAACATTTGCAAAGAAATTCTCTCACAGTTGTTCTTCTGAAAATTACATTTCCTTTTCTGTTGTATTTCTGACATGCGGGTAATCAATTATGAGGACTTTCTGAATGATGGAAGTCACGAACACAATCAAAATGGCAGATTTGTTTACGAAATAAATGTATTCCAGAATCTCGTACGCCTCAAAAGATACAAGAACCACTCAATCGTCAACAATAGAATTGACAAGCCTATGAATGCAGCGTAAAGAATGAATGTCTGTCCTAGTTGATCCAGTGAGAGTGCCTTGACTTTTGCTCGAGTATCCGGTCGATATTCGAGGTATCTGCTCTCGTATCGATACATGACTGTAGGATAGGCAGGATAGACCATTGCCACTGCTCTGTTCATCTTCTCGAGAAGATCGGGACGATTCCTGGAGGGTACTTTGGGCTAACAATTTTTTTTGCACAGCTGTTTGATGAAATCGTGATGCGGGTAAATAAGAATTCCGTACTTTGCAACGTGGAACGAATAGGGCAGCATGCTTAGACGGTCGTCAGCTGCGAAGAGGATGTGACGACGAGGATAGAAGACAACGACCGTCCGCTGACTGAAATCGACGTCAAACTCCTCAGATAACCTGATCTCACTTATTGTCATTGAAGAGAAATTCCTGTCCCATCGTATCGAATCCGATATTAGCCCCTGTTCCACTCTGGTGCATCCATTCATAGTATTCGTCGTCTTGGAGAAAGACTTGCCTGCAATCTCTCAAAGGTTCTGGGATTCCCTTTGACCTCCTCACCTATCAGTCATTGCACTGAACCTCTCGCATTCGCCATCTTTGCAGTAGACTTCCAGCGGAAAATTCGGATACGTTAGAGCTTTCCATCCATAGTTCTCCATTGAATCGGTGAGCTTGAAATAAACGATAAAGCTGGCCAAAAAAATAAGAACCTGAGCAAAATTGAACACGGAAAATCCGACGACATCAGTTGAGGAAAGAATAGAAGTGAGCCACGATTGAAGGAGATTTCCAAAGATTAGAAAGGAAAAGACAGTAGTTATACCACAAAACTCGGAGTAATCTCGACGACTGAACGAGGAAATCATAAATGCTAAACAATTTAACTGACGATTTGAGTCGTTTCTGCACCCTTCGAAGACCGAATTGGAAGAATGGAAGAAGGACGAAGAGGATGACACCACAGACCAGAGTTGGATTGTAGAAGAAACTAGAGATCATTGCCTGGAAAGTTGTATTGAGGCTCATAGTGGCCAATATCAAGTGATTACCGTCCTTTTCTCAGTCTGATCTTCCATTGCAGTGTATCCATAGGCAACTTGGGTGATGGGAAGTGTCATTCGAGTGCCGTATCGGCTGGCTCGCTTCTGATCATTTCTTTGCAGAGTCCAGCTAAGGTCCACTGATTCTACAATTTTTGTATCTTTACTGCATCCTGAAGACTCGATTTACCATTTCGAAAAAGCTCGCCGACATAATTCATAGTTCCATTGAGATTCGGAACTACAGTTACCGAGATATTCGCAATTCGTAGTAAAAGTGTGAATATGTCAGTGTTGACTCCTGTGAATTTTGCACATTATAAAATGTCGCAAGGGTATTTTTACCTGCTCGTTGGCAGCTCATTAGAACACAGTTATCATTCAATTTAGAATAATATTTGTCGTTAAACACTCCAGAGACTACAACTTTTCTTTAAAAAAAAGTCATTGGGAAAACTGTATCGTGGCATGAATTTACCCGGACATTGAAGAGGTTTAGAAATGAGGGCGACTTGGGAAGACCAGGAGACATTGAAATGAAGAGCCAGATGAAATTTGATGCAGAGACTAATTTTATCGCGGAAGTTGCCTTTCGTTGATTGGGTGGAGTGAGCAAACTCGCTTTACTGCAGAATAGCAACATCCTGACTATCTATTTATGCTCACCCTTTCGAGGGTTCTGAGAATCAGTGATTTGGATAAACGAAGGTATCTAAGAGGCTAAGATTCTCAAAGATTTCTTCATTCTAATTCATGAATAGAGCGATGCCATAGGGAATGTACTCTGAGTGTGCATCGATTTTTGTTGTTGAATTAGAATCCCGCTTGAAAAGAACGCCACTTAAATATTCAGAAACATGCACCTGTTGAGTACAATTGATAAAAATTGTCAGTAATGGGCTTCAATTTGCTTGTTCTTCATCTCGATATATTCGGAAACATCTGTAATTTTGCATCCCAAGATTGCATTCTTCAGTTGAGACAGGTGAAAACTCTGATTCTAGAACTGGGTCTTTAAAAAATGTTATTTGTAGATAAGTAAATTTTCAAATGAAAGAGTATGCGAAGTTATCTCAACTAAAAAAATTTTGATCCACAATTTCTCCCTGCATAGAGCGGTAACGTATTTCCTCTAATATCTATTAAAAATTTAAATACAGCACGTTTCCAGGTCGACAAGAGGGAGACTAAGGTCACATTTGGTTTAAATGATCGCATACATTGCTTACTTTGGAAGCTCAGCATTATTTACGCCCTGAAGTTGAATTTCATGAACGATATCAGAATTGAATCAATTGGCAGACTGAATATAACCATTTATCTATCGCCGGTCGATATGCGACAGTTCCTTCAATACATGAAGCCGATCGCCCATCATGCTGAATTCCGTTATTTTGCATGCATCGGTTATGTACCATGGGAGAATATTAACACTTGTTTCAATTTTCTTGAGGGGAAATCTATGCGGTCTGCGATAATCGAGTACTGCTGCTCACACAGCTTTTATGCGTAAGTACAAGTATACATACTGTTCGGGTGTCTCGTTAGCAGATGTGTCGGAGTTCTATCTTCAGAAATGCATGGCTTCAAATTCTTCATGAATTACGACCAAAGCACATCGAATTAAATTTCATTACTGCAACCGGAATAACAAGTGATTCGATCAATGACATCTGATTTGACGTGTATATCTGCGTTTTCAGTGTCGATCAATTTCATTCATGAACTTGCTGATATGGTTGAATCAATTAATATATCAGCAAGGAAGATAGATACTCCACAGTCTGTCGTCCCAGTCATCAAAGAAATTCTGAGAAGGAAATGTCAACAATTAAAATTTTGCTGTGATGAGACTATTTCGCGAGCCGAGTCGGAATCTTTAATCCAAGTAATTCTTATATTAAATGTATAGGCAAAGGAACTTTTTTTCCAGTTGTGCCACCACATGGAGAAGAAACTTAATTTTTCTACCACTACTACCGCTGAATTCATCGATGCACAAGTTGGACACTATAAAATTGAAGTTTCCGACATACCACGATTTGTTGAACAACAATTGTCGATCAGTTATTTGGAAATAAAAGAATAGAAATGCAATCTGCATCTCAAAAAAGATATTGAAATGGAAGAGCCAGCGACAGAATGTTCACACTCCAGCAACACTATTTAAGACATTTCATTTAAAAATAATAATTTAAACGTTACACGACTTTGAAAATATATAATTGATAAAATAACAATACAATATTTTATAAAGTGCATCCATGAATAATCCGCACTCCACGGAACTACGCGTCGCGGTCCTCGCGTACGCGTGTTTTCGAATTTTTACGATTTTTGTTGATCGTTGCATCCCGTTGTTTCCGCTGTTACTTGGTTATTTCAGATTTTCAATAGTTATGTTTAGTTTTAACCCTGAAATTATCGCTGTTCAGGTGAACCATGGCCACGACAATTCCTGGTTCGCTGGTGAACAAGGCGAAGAAGCACTTCATGGGCATGCCTGCTCCCACAGGGTTCGTTGACTTCTCCCTTTTTCCCATATAGTATCTATTCAAACCCCTCGTTGCAGCTACGTCCCTGGAGTGGGTCGAGGAGCCACCGGATTCACGACCCGGTCTGATATCGGTCCCGCCAAGGACTCGACTGACGTGCCCGAAACTGGTCAGCTAGTTTTCTTTCTCATTTTCATACTTTCATCGACCATCGTTTTACCAAAACATTCTCTACTTCACTGTAATCTTTCAATTCAGGTGCTGGACCTCCTCCCAAGAAGGCGAAAGACGACGATGAGAATGAGGAGCTCAACGACAACAACTACGATGAGGTTCTATTCTGTTTCATGCTCGTTGTTGCAGCACTTCTATTCCGTTTCCTATTAATAATGTCTTTCTTCCAGTTCGAAGGCTACTCTGGCTCGTTGTTCTCGAAGGATCCGTATGATGAGGAGGACGAAGAGGCCGACAAGATATACAATATGGTCGATGACAAGATTGACGAGAGAAGGAAGGACCACAGGTGAACTATATTTTCCATTGAAAAAGTCATGAGTCAGCACTGCATCTTCTTTATTGGAACCATGGATTGTTCCAGAGAGAAGAAGTACAAAGTGGCAATTGAGAAGTACCGCAAGGAACGACCGAAGATTCAGCAGGAATTCTCCGATCTCAAGAGACAACTCTCCAATGTGAGTCTAACACCATCCTCTATGTAGAATTATTCACATGATTCTAAATTTTCGCTTTCTCTTTTTTCCCCCATTATATAATGTTACAGGTGACTGAGGACGAATGGGCTGCGATTCCCGAGGTGGGAGATTCGAGGAATAAGGCGAAGAGGAATGCAAGAGCCGAGAAGTTAGTTGATTGATTATTCATAATCTATTAAATATCAATAATCAATAATTATTGTAATGCAGATTCACTCCGATGACTGATTCGATGTTGGCGATGGCGACTTCTTATGGAGAGACGGGCGCGACTCTCGATGGACGAGTGCAATCGGGAATGATGAGCACGATTGGAGGAATGCAGTCGACCATGGGAGGAATGATGACCTCACTCGGTTTGTTGCATTCATAGGATGTCTAAACCGAACGATTTAAAGTTCTCGATCAATTCTCGAAGCCTTCGAGAATTGATTGGTTTAGGGATCGAGAATTGATTGGTTTAGGGATCGAGAATTGATTGGCTTAGGCTTAGAGAATTGATTGGTTTAGGGATCGAGAATTGATTGGCTTAGGCTTAGAGAATTGATTGGTTTTGGGATCGAGAATTGATTGGTTTAGGGATCGAGAATTGATTGGCTTAGGCTTAGAGAATTGATTGGCTTAGGCTTAGAGAATTGCATTGATTGATTGGCTTAGGCTTAGAGAATTGCATTGCTTGGCTTAGGCTTAGAGAATTGATTGGCTTAGGCTTAGAGAATTGATTGGCTTAGGCTTAGAGAATTGATTGGTTTAGGGATCGAGAATTGATTGG
>LS589904.1:20669-60611 GCA_900490775.1 Pristionchus maxplancki
GGTTTAGGCTTAGAGAATTGATTGGTTTAGGCTTAGAGAATTGATTGGTTTAGGCTTAGAGAATTGATTGGTTTAGGCTTAGAGAATTGATTGGTTTAGGCTTCGATAATTGATTGGTTTAGGCTTCGATAATTGATTGGTTTAGACTTCGATAATTGATTGGTTTAGACTTCGATAATTGATTGGTTTAGACTTCGATAATTGATTGGTTTAGGCTTCAGGTAAAGGTAAATAAAGGTGACGCCGTTATTCTAGGCACTTTCGTCCTGCGGTGCGCCACTGCTAGGCCAGTGAACAATTAAGGCCAATTCAGTCCGGAGGGCCTAATCTCTTCTTCGGACCCACTTTACCGCGTGATCTAGTCACTACCAATTCCCCTTTCGGGCGCCTTGGTGGTGCGGAGGCGGTGTCACGGCCGGGAATCGAACCCGAGTGGGATGGAATGGGAGGGCGCCTCAGACCACTACACCACTTCGCTCTTCAGGATTGACACTAAATGAAACGTATAAGAATGCTATGAGTGATGGGATTTTGCAGGTTGTCTCTCATCTGGCTGGCAGTCTGGAATGAAGAGTGGCGCTGCCTCGAGCGATCTCGATCTCATCAAGATCGGACAGGCCAGAAACAAGATCATGGACATCAAGCTCAATCAGGTATCATTTGTCCTATTTTCGAAGCTAAAAGTCGCCGGTTGATCACTTACTCTCATTGTTGGAGCTATGAGCAAAGAGTGAAACGTAATCGCAGGTGTCGGACTCGGTGACTGGACAGACGGTCGTAGATCCGAAGGGATACCTCACTGATCTCCAATCGATGATTCCCCAGTACGGAGGAGATATATCGGATATCAAGAAGGCGAGAATGCTCCTCAAATCGGTATGTTCCCCACTTTAAAGATTTGGTTGATTAGTACACCATCTGCCTTTCATTTTTGCAAAAGCGAAAGTGGGATATGTTTAATTTTGTGGATCAAATCAATTGCATGGTATTTCAATATGGTATTGTAGGTGCGTGAAACGAACCCGAAGCATCCTCCTGCGTGGGTGGCTTCTGCTCGTCTCGAAGAGGTCGTCGGAAAGCTACAGGTGGGTATCGATCGAGTAACTACCGTACCTCACTCTCGGATCTACCGTAGTTACTGTTCAATGTAACGGCTTTGACTGCAGGTGGCTCGCAATCTGATCATGGAGGGATGCGATCACAACAAGAAGAGCGAGGATATCTGGCTGGAAGCAGTGCGACTCCATCCTCCGGAGACCAGCAAGTGTGAGTGAAGGGGAGATTCTTTATTTGTAGTTGCTTTCGAAATCGTCCAGGAAGAACCTGAATCTCTTTGTCACGGGTATTTTTTTAAATTTGAAACTAGTGAGGTTCGTGCTGCGGGAATAGTGCATGGGCCATGATGAATGAGGTATGCGATCCTCACTTCGAATGGAAGCCTAACAATAATCCAACGATAATAATGATGATAGAAAGCGAGCGCAATAGTATTGGTACGATTACAGCGATCGTCGCTGCGGCGGTCCGTTCCCTTCCCCATTCGGTTCGAATCTGGCTGAAGGCTGCCGATATCGAGATCGATATCAAGGACAAGAAGAAGGTGAGTCAGAGACCGAATATCAAAGCATACATAAGCGATCTGTTTTTCAAATTTGTATGACATCATTTTCTAAAGGTGGTGTGCTTGTCGAAAATATCTTATCCCCTCCAAATTCTCCTTTTATACTTCAAAAAAATCGTAAGCTTTTGATTTTGATTTTCAAAAATTTTTGATGACAACTTGTTCGAACCCTGAGGAAAAATCGCTATTGTATAATTTTTTGGAACAGATTAGCGGAATCGATCGTAATGCTGCCGAAAGATCGAGATTAGTAGAATTGCTTAAACCGCGATGAAACTTCTTGCTATATTTTGCAGTTTTTGATCTGAACTTGGTTTCTTTCAATGAATACGTGTACCATTCCTTCATTAAGGTGTTCCGCAAGGCACTCGAGCAAGTGCCCACCTCCGTCCGTCTGTGGAAGGCCGCCATCGAGTTGGAGGAACCAGAAGACGCCCGAGTACTGCTCACGAGAGCCGTCGAGTGCTGCAGGTACGGTAGGGAGGAGTGCGGTGGGACACAGACAATATTGGGGAATGGAATATGATGGAATATTTACAGTTCGAGCACAGAGCTGTGGCTGGCCCTCGCCCGTCTCGAATCGTATGAGAATGCGAGAAAGGTGAGTAGCGAAGGGATGGGGGTTGCATGGAGTATACTGTATGCTTACCCTGAGTGATTGGCTTCTTAGTTTCGTCTTCATGGCTGTTCGAATAGTAACTTATTTTTCCAATCTGAAAGGTTTTATCGAACTAGGAAAATTGCGGGTACATCATCTAGAACTAGCGATGACTTGCTACACCAATGCGTTCTCCATACGCAAACTCAAAACAACAAAAATCGCTCCTTGAACAATAATGAGCAGTCACCTTATCATATTAGTTATGAGATTCAATTGCTTACAGATTCCCAAGACTGGTTAGGTCCTAGGGAGAAACGGGAGTTTATAATTTCCCCAACCTCATTCGAATGACTTCCTCTGCAGGTGCTCAATCGTGCTCGTGAGCACATTCCGACGGATCGACACATCTGGTTGAGTGCTGCGAGACTGGAAGAGACGAGAGGACAGAGCGAGATGGTCGACAAGATCGTCGAGAGGGTACAGTATCAGGGGAATGATCGATTGATTGGATTGATAATTTCTACGCTTTTCCCATTGAAGTTATGCTCTTATCTGGAATTAAGCGGTTTTTAGCCGAGATTTATGGATTTGTCACATTTAGTAATGGTGTGATAATGAATGGATTGCAGGCACTGACATCGCTGAAGGCGAACATGGTGGACATGAACAGAGAGCACTGGCTGAAGGACGCAGTCGATGCAGAGGAGGCCGGATGCAAACTGACTGCACAGGCTATCATGTGAGTCAGACTGTCAGAGTAGGAACTACTTTGGGCCCAAAACCTTCGAATATTGATTGCTCAATGTAGGCTACTTTGAAAATTCATCTCAATGTGTGTTGCTTTTTTTCAGCTGGTATTCGTCCCAAGGTGCTGTCTAGGGTAGAATGAAGATACCGTAGAGAGATGTTACTTGACAATTGAGGATTTGCTGAAGTGACCACTGGGGAATTGCAGAAGCAACGTGCTCGGCTTCAACGTGGAGGAGGAGGATAAGAAGGCGACGTGGATGGAGGATGCGGAGAATTTCGAGAGACAGGTGAGGAGGAGGGAGATTGAGACGAGCGAAGTGACGGGGGAATTCAGCTTGATTGAAAAAGAAAAAAAATGTAATGATAGCTACTACGTTTTTCACAAAACTTGACAAAAAAATGGTCCACGGGTATGGGGAAATTGACGAGTGTCGGAAAAGGCGTTCTACCACACCACATCCTTTTAAACACGTTTAAATAGGATTTAAGTGTTCTAAAATAATTTCTATTACCTTATCGCATTGTAATTAACTCAGCTACAGTTGAAATGATTAGATAGATCTGTTGCAATGCATAGAAATCGAATCAAAACGTTTTTAGTCTGCGGAATTCCGTTATGTCCGGACTATTTTAAAAACGTAGTAGCAGGTGTAGTGGGTGGAGCACATGATATCACTTCAATCGCGGGCAAGTGATAAGTCTTATCCATACACTGATAGGTAATTAATCAATAATATATATCCTTGCAGGGCGCAGTTGCGTGTGCTCGTGCGGTGTACGGTGTGATGCTGCGAGAGATGGCGAGTAAGAAGAGCATCTGGCTGGCTGCGGCTCACTTTGAGAAGCAGCACGGAGCCATGTGAGTGGGTGGATAGGGGATGAATATGTAGGGAATGGAGGGGATGGGGGCTTCAAGAGAAGTCTATGATAGGAAAGCTGCTGGAATGGGTATCTAAAGTGTACTTGGTCGCTCCGGTCAAGAAAGTTTGTAACCTTGCAGCTAGTGTGGGGTTTCAAGAGTAGCATATGCATGATGAATGCTGGAAATTCTGAGTGCACTTTGATAGCCTCATATCTGAAATAATTTTCGTATCAACAAAGTTTCATGGAATTTCGATGTGCCCTGTGGGAAGTGGTAGGAATCTAGCGCTTTGGAAAAAAAACTAATTGCTTTCAATACTTCACCCCTTTCCATAATCGTCCTTCATTAGGCGTTACCTTCCTCCTCTTGCAGTGACGACTACAACGCGCTTCTGGAGCGGGCGACGGCTGCCGTCCCCCATGCAGAGACCCTCTGGTTGATGCACGCCAAGTGCAAGTGGATGGGAGGAGATGTGGAGCAGGCCAGAGCCATCCTGGCCAAGGTGAGATCAGCCACTTATTGTTTGATAGATAGGTACTTCCGAGCAAGTGTCTGACTTCAGAAAGATTCTCTGAATCCATTGTTCATGTAGAAATAGTGAAGGAAAAATATGTGGTTATCCGAATTGTTGGGTTTAAGGGAGAATACCTGTAGTAAATACGGAATTTTTAGATGAGTAGCTTCATTTTCATATTCTAATGAGCTAGGCTGAATTATGCTACAGATCTATTACACAATGCGGAAATACTGCTCTTTTTTTTACCTTTTCGTATTCTGCCAGTTGCCATACTGATTTGCATTTTTATTGAACCTGTGGGTAACCTTCCGGGCAATAATTCAATAGTAAATTAATTAACCAAGTGTATTTGCCAGGCATTCGAGCACAATGCGAACAGCGAGGAGATCTGGTTGGCTGCAGTGAAGTTGGAGTCGGAGAATGGACATTATCCCCGTGCGTTTGGGGGGGGGGGGGTGATTCCTAACTAGGCAGATTCCCGTTTCGACGCTTCTACTTGTTACGGGGAAATTGTACCAATATAATACGATCCATGATGGGACTGGTAGAAAGAAATCAAATAGAAATGAGGTTGCAATCAGAATCAGACATATTCCCGTTTCGACCCTTCTACTTGTTACGGGGAAATTGTCGAATGCGATTTTCCCCCAGGGATTTAGTGGTTAATAAAATATAATTGGGGGACTCGTAAGAGCATGGTGAATCTGTTCTCGAAGATGAATGCATTCCTCAACGCTGACATCTTCTGCTTCCCTTCAGGTGCTCGTCGTCTTCTGGAACGAGCGAGGAAGAATGCGCCGTCCGCGCGGATATGGATGAAGTCGGCCCGACTCGAATGGGCATTGAAGGAGTTGGAGGATGGAAAGAAGATTCTGGCGGAGGCACTCGAGATGTGAGTTCACAAACAGCAATGCGTGATCAGTCTGCCACTCATACATGGGCATCATTCAACCCACCCGATCGGGTGAATTTTATAGATATATTTTTTTTGACGCCAGGATTGGCACAGCGGGGTTCCAGCATCTATTCAAATGGCCACTAGCCCTGCCTGATTTGATTAGTCGGCGAAATTCTGAAAAAAACCCAAACAATCTGCAATGCTCAAACAGAGTTATCGGGTTGATTTTTTATGACTGATCTTTTTCCGATATATATATATATATATATATATATATATATATCGAATTTGATTTAAAATAGTGATTAACTTGGAATATCGGGGTTGCAGGCTCTATCCAAATGACTGTTCGTTCTGACTGATTCAATAAGCCGACGATAGACAATTCTATAACAACCTAGTATTCTTCCATGCGATAGCAGGGTCATAGGGGTTGCTCTTTCTCGTTTCTCAATGTCTTTAACACTAACAATCAATGAATGGGACGCGACATTGTACGATTGTCAATCAATGTCAATTCTCCTCCCTTACAGCTATCCGGATGCTCCCAAACTGCACATGATGATGGGACAGATACTGGAGGAGGAGGGCAAGTTCGACGAGGCAAGGAGAGTGTACACGGGAGGAGTGAGGAAGTGAGTACGGTAGGGTACGGTAGGTCATGATCGTATCGATTGAAGGTGTCCCCACTCGATTCCCCTGTGGATCCTCCTGAGCAGATTGGAGGAGGGACAGAAGCAGACGATCAAGGTTTATTATTTGTTTGTTATTGTTACTACTCTATCGTGAAAGTTCTCTTCGTTGGTATTATGTAGTATGATCGAAACATCCATTTGCAGGCTCGATCGGACCTCGAGAAGGCGCGACTCCGCAATCCGAAGGTGGATGCACTCTGGCTGGAGGCTGTGCGACTTGAGAGGAGAGCTGGTGAGTGGGGGAATTATTATGGATTGAAACACAGAAATGACTGGGGACTGATGAAAGACAGAGTGCATTAAAGAATGTTGTTGAATGATCTGTAGACGCTTTTCACCAATGACTCGGTATGAAATTGAAGTAACATTTAATTTTTTTGGATAAGAATGGAGAAACTTCTAGAAGCTATTGGGAAAATGCGGTTCTTTGTCAGGATGAATAATACTAATTTTATCTCTTCAGGAGCGAAGGAACTTGCAGCTGAGAGGATGGCGAGGGCACTGCAGGAGTGCGAGAGCAGCGGTCAGTTATTTAATACTTAAATATTTATTGTAACTTTATGTTTTTACAAATTTGCTTCATTTGCGTTGCGCTATTATGATATGATTAGGGAGTTCAGTCTGTGTTAATTTGAGGTCGCTGAAAATCATAATAAATAATAATACAAAACTTGCAGGCATTCTGTGGGCGGAAGCGATCTGGCTGGAGGACAGACACGGAAGGAGGGCGAAATCCATCGATGCACTCAAGAAGTGAGTACGGTAGGAATGAGCAGGGGCTGAATGAGGGTGGAATTTGAGGTTTAAACCAATCAAGATTGTGTTTCACGAATGGGATAACTGTTTTTCAGATGCGAGCACGACCCTCAGGTGCTGTTGGCGACCGCGAGATTGCTGTGGAGTGAGAGGAAGGTCAAGAAGGTGAGGGAGGGGAGAGACATCTAAACTAGTTTGAGAGGATGGATATTGAAGAAAAGCGAAGGGAATTATACGAATTGAAAGACAGGAGTTTATGATATTGTTTTTCGAAGAGAATGGCAGACGAAATCGATTAGCATTGTATCACATGAACATATGAGATATCTCTGTTTCCCTAATCTGCCTGGTTGCGATCTTTTCGAAAGTTGCTCGTTTGCAGGCTCGCGAGTGGTTCGAGCGTGCGATCAAGGTGGACACTGACCTGGGCGATGCATTCTGCCATTGGCTCAAGTTCGAGCAGTGCCATGGAACGGCGGTGAGGAGAGGGGAGGGGGCTGATGATGGGTGTCGAGTGAAAGGGAGAATCGAGTCTCCTCGTTGTGGGAAGCTTGAATATTACGACAGATGATGAGCAAATGAGAACAATATCGAGGAGGGCAGGGAATGAAGTCAACTATGTGGAATAATCATTTGTCTTGCAGGAGGAACAGGAGAAGGTTGTGAGCAGATGCAACAAGTACGAGCCGAGACACGGAGAGTTGTGGACGAAGTGAGCGGGGTTGAGGGTTCAGGGGAAATAGTAGAACAGTGGGGAATACTCGGTGATTCTCACCATCACGGAAGAAGAAATGGGGATTCTTCTTAGAGTTGCCAAAGTGGGGATGAGGTGAGAAATAAATGGATGATAGATCGTAGATCATTTCTACTGTTTAAATTGCATGTTCTAAAGTAATAGGAGAAGTAGGACATAACGCATGAATTTGTAGATACTCGAAGAATGTTGCCAACTGGAGGAAAACGAGTGAGGAGATCCTTCGAATGGCAACGGAGGAAGTGACCATTCCCACTTAATCGATCGATATACCGTATCCTCTGATTGATCTACAGTAATTACGATGCACAGTACCCCCTGATTGTTCATCTCTTATTCGTGTTCGTTAAATGAGCTAAATACTTTCATAGTGTTGTACGTTTCCCCGATGTTTCGGCAGAAAAATCTAGAAAACCCCCTATTATTGTTGTTGTGATTTCGTGCAAAGTTGTTTCAATTTCTCTGTATCACATGGTCTCTCATTTTCAAGTAATAATCGTTTTAAATAATAGAATTCAATCTCTCACAGTCAAATATTTTTAAATCTCCCCAGCATTTCAATTATTGATCATTCTCCTTCTAATCCCCCTGTCTCCTTTCCTCGGCGATACGACAAAGGGGAGAAATGAGAAACGACTGCCTGAGAGACGAGAGAGTAGAGGAGTGAGATGAGAAATGAATATCTCAGAATGCGACATTTGGGAAAGATTTCCCTAGAGTTAATTGTCCCTTATTTTTACACACTATCTCATCCATTTGCATAGAATCAGACTAGCCTATACTCGACACGATAGTATCAACACATGAGATGCACAACACACATTCAATCGAAACGGAGCCTATTTTATCGAGTAATGAAGACCGTATTTCTTCTGAGTGGATAGGCACTTTTACTTCTTTTTGCGTCGTCCAGTCATCTGAATTCACTTCAACGATGGCTGCAAGTCCAATCTTCCTCACTTCTTTCTCATTCCTTCCATCCCTACTCGCATCTCTGCTTCCATCTGTCTTCTTATCCTCATAGATTGGACGAGGCAGTTTCGTGAAGGCCTTAATCATTGGATTAGAGAGATCAAAGACCAAGATCAACCTCGAATCCTCTAGCCACATCAGACATCGTGTACCGATCGTTCGGATTCTCTGCCCAGCATCGATTCTGAATCGAGTTACAGAACACCGACGGAAGAGCTACCGTACCATAATGATATTGACGAATTCTGCATCGATTCCGGGCCATTCGAGAGGCATGCGGTAGCCCTCCTTCACTTTCACGTGCACCTCAATTGTCGATTGAGGGTCAGAGATCAAAGATCAGACCAACCTCAGCCACCATCATTCCAGGGTAGGGCTCTTGGCCATTGTTGAGGATCTCCCAGCACATTATTCCTGAATTGAAGAGACATTATCGATTGATCGAGAGCCAAACTACCGAATGACCAGACGTCGGTCTTCTGTGAATACATTGCAGTGCGAAGGGTCTCGGGCGCGAGCCATCTCAATTGATCTTTGATCTCTCATCTACCATACACCTACAGTACCTGATGGGTACTCGACACTTGGGATTCATCTGATAGGTCGCTCCGATTCTCGATAGACCAAAGTCGCTGATCTTCACCTGAATCTCTTTCGTCATCACTATGCAATCAGTGTCGATAACCTTTCCATCTCCATACAGACAATTCCTCGACGCGATATCACGATGAAGGCAGTTCTTCTCGTGCAAATACTCAATTCCCCAGGCAGACTGGAAACACGACTCTGACCCATCGATCGCTCCTCCGAACTACCGTACCTGCGTGCACATTTCCATCTTCTTATCGAGTAAGCACTCATTCTTCTGCAGATACGAATCGAGTGCGCCGTTCGATGCCTGCAGATTACGGTAAGAGTACGGAAGGTCATACAGTAATTCTCACCAATTCCATGACGAGCATCAGTGGTTCTTGAGTAGCGGCGACTCCATACAGACGGACGACGTTCGGATGGCAAAAGTCGCGCATGAGTCGAGCCTGAGGATACGGTAACTTTGGGCACTCAAACCCCCGATCTCACCTCTCTCATAATATCCTTGATCTGCTCCTTGGTCATCACATCCAACTTGGCCAATTTGATGGCCACATCCACTTTCTTTCCTCCTCCTCGCCTGACTTTGAGTGTTCCTTTGTGCACCTTAATCTCCCATTGACGATTGCATCATGACTACGCAACCTCTCCGAATGCTCCTTCTCCCAATTTCTTCGTCGATTCGATATCAGAGTGGTCGAGTTGCCAACTTCGTCGACTCGTCGGTCGCGAGACGATAACTTTGTAGTGCTGAGCATAAAAAGATCAAAGATCAAAGAGCACTTTGAATATTCTCGTACCGGAGTGAGACTCTGCTTAGTGTCGATGTAGTGCTTGATCAGCTCGACGACTGAATCGAATGCTTCTTTATCGATCGAATATTTCCCCGCCATCGTACGATTGATTACGAAGTGTTTGATCTACAATTGATTATTCGTTATGGGTCCTACACCATCGAATCGATAACTGAAGAGTACGGTAGAGTACGGTTCTCACCACATCAGCCTTTGAGTCGAACATGACTGAGAGGACGAATTCCCTCCTTCCGGGTTCCTTCGGTTCACTCATTCTCACGAGGAAGTCCCCATCGCAACGGAGAAGTGTCTCAAGAACAAAGGTACGGTAGAGTACGGTAGGCTACAGTATACCTTGATATCCTCTCGCGGCAGCAGTCCGTGATACCAGGGGGCTGCCGAGAGGTTAGCATCAGTCATCTGGGATACGGTAGATAGGGGGATATCGATTGGGGGGGACAGAATACCTGAGTGGTGCTCAGAGAGGAGACCGCTCTCGTAGGTTTGTGGAGGGAGGGAGGAGGGGAATGAGGGGAATGGAGGAGTCATTCGCCTTAAATAGATGGGTACAAATGGAAATGGAAATGCCTATCTGAAAAACAATTATGGATCATTGTCCCTGTAATCCCTCTCTCTCCTCTCCTCCCCCTCCCCTCTCCTCCATCCATTCCTACTTTCTTCCCTCCTCTCGCTAGGTCGATGGTCTCTCCACTCCTTCTACTCGTCCACTTACTTCCATTGTTACTCGTGTCAGTTATCATACCGTACTCTATCCATCTACCGTACTCCTTCCAGTCTCTTCCTCTGTATGAGAGCCCGTCCACCTCGAGCGAAAACTCCATTGAATCCGAAGAAGGGCCCACAGCCTCCTCCCACAACGGTCCCATCCCGACCACAGGTACGGTATCCTACAGTACCCATCCTACCGTATCCCATTACAGTCATCTGGCAACAAGTCTATACCGGGCCGTAAAAAGGACAATGTGGGCAAGAGCGATATTCAGTCTACGATGACTGCTCCCATTGTCGCTTCGGGATATCTGCCCACTCCAGGTACGGTAGTCTACGGTAACTCTGTCAGGGGTACGGCAGTCTACAGTATACCCATCTCGACTACCGTAGTCTTCATTCAGAAGATAAAGGCGTCAAAGCTGCGGCTCCGCAAGAGGAGAATCCTGGCAATGAATTCGTCAAATCGATTGATTGCAATGAATCGAAGCCGGGTACGGTAACTGATCAATCGATAACTGACTATTTTCCCTTCAGTCGTTGTTCCTCCACTCACTCCTCCTCCTCAATCAATGAAGAATCAACCAGCGAGATCACGGACCGCACGAGACAAGAAAAAGACAAAGGGAGAGAAGGGAGGGACCATGAATGATCTCATCCCGAGGACTTGTGAAGACCCAACAGTCGAAGAAATGACTGTAAGGAGGATTGAGTAGCGATGATGCAATGGAGGAGGATTGAGTAGGGATGATGCAATGGAGGAGGATTGAGTAGGGATGATGCAATGGAGTGATTCCAGTGCGATATAATGAAGACTCGAGTATCAGGAAGATCCATTCGGTCTCGAGCCGATCGAGTTGAATACGGTGATATCACGAAAGAGACGAAAGAGTGGGTTACGGTAGGATGGATACTGTAGTGATACCGTACTCTGCAGGGATCGATCAATGATCACTTGTCGATCGGAACACGATTTCGAAGAGAGAGTGAAGGGCAAAGGAGATGTATTGGGAAATGTCGATGCGGAAATGGAGGACACTGAGTGGGAATATTATCTAGGAGAAAGATTAGAATCGGAAGTAGAGGTAGGTCAAAAGAGAAGGGAAGGAACCAATCAATCGATACTCAGCACTCCTGTCTACAACCCACAGAGGAAAATACCTCTGCTATCCTCTGTCCCAACTTCCGTATCTGGCTCGCGAATAAGATTGGATCACAGATTGATCAGGTACCGTATCATACGGTCCGTATGCGAAATCGATCGAGGACTGAGTTCTTGTCAGCCGGAAGAAACGTAGCCCGCAGTTAAGAAGAAACCAGTACGGGAACAATGACAAAATCATCTGCTAATCATTCTTGCTGATAAAAGGTGTTACCATCTAGATAGTGTTGTACAATGACAAGTCACTGACTGAATTGAAGAGTCGGCAAGGTTATCATGTATCATCATCTTGTCATGTTTTCACTATTCGAATGAGATTCATTCGTCTCTCTCCTTCAGTCGACTGACCAGTCAATCTACTTAAACGTCCATCGAATGAAGAAATTGATTCTCTATTTTTGCAAAAGCCTAATTGAATTGACCATTGTTGGCACCCTCTCTCCCTCATTCCTTCACAAGCACCGGAGGAGTGATCACCACAGTGACAATGTGAGAGACAACGTCAATCAGATTTCAAAGATGCTTTTTCGTCAAACCATGGACGAAAAACTGTTCACCTTCACTTGTAGAGTCTTTACATTCTTGAAAAAGATGTTTATTAGTAATCATAAGTATGAGTTCAGCACAAGGGGAAAGGGGCGCATAAGAGGATGAGATTGATTCGAGAAGTTCCCGAATAAAGGGAATAGTGAAAGATTCGAGAAGTTGGGTGCAGAAGGGAAAAGCGAGAACCAGAACACATTTGAATATCAAGAAAACAATGGAATAAAACGAGGCAGTATTGAATGATTTCGAAGACGAAACTGGCAATTTGAGAGGAAGAGGGAAGAGAGTTGGCACGGATAGAGGGACACTGGGAGAGATTCGATCGATTGGCATACTGTACAGTATCTGTCATGGGCGGAACAATAGTAGTGAGCTAAACCGGATAAGGAAGGGGCTATTGCCTGTCTGGTGATAGGGGAGAGATCTCAGTGGAATGGAAAGGGAGATCAGTTGTCCTTCTTCATAAACGCCCCGAACATCTCAACGGGCACGGGGAACACGATCGTCGAGTTGTGTTCGGCTCTGCAATTTGTTTTGATGATTCAAAACAATAAGGTCGAAACAAAAACATACGCGATGGAGTTGAGTGCTTGGAGATGTCTCAATTGGAGGGCGACGGGATTGGCTTGGATGACATCTGCTGCCTCTTTGAGGGCACGCGAAGCCTGCAGGGAGGACGGATTAGAACTTGTTTCTCATATTTTCAATCAATCGGACTATCGAACTGTCTGCATGAGAACATTCCAAGAATTCGAAAACCTATCATTCATTTTTTTCTGCATTCACCCTCTTCAGTATCATCTCGACACATTCATTTCATGTTTTTTCTATCCGATCAGAACATAGCCCTCAAAATGAAAGGAACGGATCCAGCTTATTGTCGCATTGACTTCACCTATCTACTCAAAACCTTCCAGGGATTCTACGACCATCAATCCCATCCATAGCTTCCTCACCTTCTGTTCTCCCTCGGCAGCGACGACCTTCGCTCTGGCTTCTCTCGCTGCTTCTGCCTCTGCTGCCATGGCTCGAGTGAGTTGCTGAGGCAGACGAATGTCCTTCACCTCCACTCGCTCCACCTGAAGGAAAAGGAGATTGATTAGGACTGTCGAAAACTGTCTCTTCATTCTGCATGATTTCTCAATAACTACACTTTGAATCTAACTTCGACATCAATGGATATCACGTACGAAAATACATAGAATTTCCGGCTTTGCACAAAATAAAATAGAGGAAATAAATGGGTAGAAAGAGGAGGACTGACCTTGACTCCCCAGTGTTCGGTTCCCTCATCGAGAATTGTCTCGCACAATTGGGCGATCGCTTCTCGCTCCGTCAACATCTCAGTCAGCGTCTTCATACCTCCAATCAATCAATTATCCATCGCACTCTCCTCATTTCGCACACTCTCTCGTCCTATCTGTGGAATGACTACATTGTTATTTTATAGCACCTGCGGCATCCTTGCTACTAAATCAACCGCTGCGAATAATCGTATCATTACTGTCAGCAGCTTTTTATCAATTCCTCAGCACAATGCATACCCACTGCGATAAGAAACAATATAGAAACGTACCCAGGGCGTTTCTGAGTGTTGTTTGGGCGAGAAGTTTCGTGGAATAGATGGCATCATCCACGTTGTTCACGGACGCAATCGGGTCTGAATTTCGAATTTAATTTAATTTCGAAAACATAACATTTCGCAATTTCCTGCGGTGTCTAGCCCCGCATTTCCCTTCTTTCTCTCTCTCGATGATTTATGATGTTGTTCCTGCCTTCCCGCCTTTCCTTCTCACTTTCCCCTCTCCTCTCCCCTTCTCATGTTGATTCAATGAACAATCGTAGAACGAAGTTAATTTGAGAAGCATTTTGAGAAGCTCACGAGAATATGAGGCCGTTTGCGAGAGAGTCGAGCAGATTCGTTTGGGTCTGGCACAGTTCAAAAAGGTCGATTCTCTGAAACTCGGGGATTTGGGGTTCTCGAGGGTGCTGATAACGATGGGAGTACTCTTTTTCCATATCGAGCTCCCGTTGGCTCCAGATGACGTCACGTCGAAAACGGGTTTTGTGGAATTCCTCTTTCCACGAGGTCGCTAAAATTAAGAGAAAATGTTTCCCAGTGTAGTTTTTGATGCTTATCACGACTGTATTCTTTGTTTTTCATGATTTGGAAAAACAAAATTCAAATAATTAACTTTTGAATGGGGCATTTGTGTGATGAGCGACCTACACAGATCGGACCGGCATGACATGAGGAGTCCAAATCTATATTTACAGCCAATTCTAGGAACTGGTGTGCGAGATTGGAGTGAAAAAGTGGTGCGGAATTGTAGATGAAAACGAGAATCTCCCTCTTGTTTACCCTTTCACCCCTCTTCCCTGTCTGCGCTCTCTCCATTCCCCATGCTCTCTCGCCTCGTCTGTCGCCGCGCGTTCAAGGAAGTGCCTGGGAGAGGAGAAAACAACCGTTTCACATACAATTCCGCCGCACTTTTTCACTCCAATCTCGCACACCAGTTCCTAGAATTGGCTGTAAATATAGATTTGGACTCCTCTCATCATGCCGGTCCGATCTGTGTAGGTCGCTCATCACACAAATGCCCCATTCAAAAGTTCAATATTTGACTTTTGTTTTTCCAAATCATGAAAAACAAAGTAGACAGTCGTGATAAGCATCAAAAACTACCCCGGGAAACGTTTTCTCTTAATTTTAGCGACCTCGTGGAAAGAGGAATTCCACAAAAGCCGTTTTCGACGTGACGTCATCTGGAGCCAACGGGAGCTCTATATGGAACATGAGTACTCCCATCGTTATCAGCACCCTCGAGAACCCCAAATCCCCGAGTTTCAGAGAATCGACCTTTTTGGACTGTGCCAGCCCTTGCTCGACTCTCTCGCGAACGGCCTCATATCGGCTCAGAGATGAGGCTAACTATCTATTTCAGGATGGATTTCAAGGGAATGCAAAAGATAAATAAGCTCACCCGAAGTTCTGAAGTAGACGACGGCATCTACAGACACTGTTACGGAATCCTTGGAGAGAATCTCCTGAGGGGGGACAGCGTATGAGACCACTCTGAAATCGGATTATTAGCTCATTTCTTACCCAGAATGAAGGAAGAATTTCGAATTTCAGCCGTTGACCCTCATCTTTCATTCCCTTACTCTCCCTCGTCCACCCATTCATCAATCCCCGACTTTCGCGTGAAACTTGAAGAGGAAAGACTCAAATATTCTCCAACTTTCAAGCTCGAAAAGTAATTAAAAAGTGAGTGAACTTGCCTCAGGTCGATCTTTCTGTAGGTGTCAATGCAGGGAATGATGAAGATCATTCCCGGGCCTCTCGCTCCGCCGAAAATCAATCGACCAATGCGGAAGATGACCACTCGCTCGTATTCCTTGATGACCTACCAATGGATTATCGATTAGTTGGTTCTCCGTCCCTCAATTGATCCCCGATCCCTCATTACACCCATGTGTTTCTAATGAAAGCCGATCTGTCACAGAAGGGGAGGGCGAATGGAGAGGGGGAAGGGAACTCACTTTTAGACAGACGCACATTGAGAAGGGGAAGGTGAGAATAATGAGGATCCATGAAAGTACCTGAAGAGGAAAAACATTATTCACATTGATGCTCAAAATTTTGAATCTTCAACTGTTTTCTTTTCAGCGTTTCGAAACTCTTGGTCAAATACTTGAATGTCTTCTGCATTTCTCTTGTGCATTTTGTTCCTACGAACAGGTGAAATAAGTGGAATAGAACTAGAGCTATGTGAATGAAGAATCCTTCTCATTTCGCAGGATTTCTGGATTCTTCGTTCTGATAGCCCTACATGGATCTCCTCCAATTCCTCACCTGCAGGGCGTATCCGAATATCATTCCTATCGTCTCGTAGTCGGGCGGCACATCTTGCTGCAAGCTTCCATTGTGTGCGGCAGTGCGAGGTTTGACAGGTGTCGGCGGTGTGCGAGTGCACCCCCGTGCACCACCCACCCCATGCACCCATCGAGTGCGAGTGTGCCCGCGTGTCTTTCCCCCACCACACCACCTATCGATTAGTAAGCATGGTTAGTCAGTAATGATGAATTGTCTAGTGCGAGTGTTTGAGATACTCTCACGTTTCCATGCGATAGAGAGGAGTGGAATCAGAGGGAGGAACGAAAGAGCAGAAATGAAGCAACTAAAACCCCAGAGAAGAAGCGTAAAAGTGGATAGAAAGAGAGAGAGAAGCACGAAAAAACAACTGAATTCCCTAAGAAAAGGCGGCTAAAAGTGAGGATGGAGGGAAGAACGTGCGAGTGCTTACTTGCTCTACCTGATTTGAGGATGGCGTCACCCATTGGGGCTCACTCCGAGGCTCCTTCCCCGACATTGAAGCAGTTACGGTAGATCGACCGCCTGCAATGGATTACGGTATTAGAGTGGAGTCAGATCGATAACTGGGAGATGCAATCTGGCTGATTCGAGTGGCGGAATGGGGGAAAAGTAATGGGAATGTGCGTCGGATAGAGGCTGGATCTCGCAATAGAAAGAGTGGGTCTTCCGCAGAGTAGAAAACACACAAAATGGACTGGAAAATAGGAAAAATGCGCTTTTTGCAGTCCTTCGACCTTTCGCATGCTGCCTTTCCCCTTCCGAGTTAGGAGGAGAAACTCGGAAAGGAGTGAGGTAATCTAATCTATCGGAGACGGAGAAAGTCCCACGATGGAGAGAGAAAGGACATGATTCAATCGAAGAGAAGGACTATGAAGAAGGAGAGAAGAGGACTTGAAACTATAGTGAGCTGACGATTTCTGACAAGCGAATGATAGGCGCTCCCTTGAGTTTTGCTTCAAAACTAGATTGAAAATGCCATTAAAACGGTTGAGAGAGATTATAATGGAGCCAGAATTTCGTGGATACTCATGAACGAACTACAGCTGAGGGTCTCTCTCGGCTCTCTGGGCAGCCTGAAGGGGGGTAAAATATGAGGAATCTTGAGGAGGATCCCCTCCCCTCTCCGCATCTTAATTATCCGAGCGGCCTGAGAGAGACAAGGGACGAATCGTGTACTGAGGGGAATGGAGGAGATGGAGGAAGGAAGGAGGGAAGGAGGGGTGATGGACAGGCTATGAAAGGTGAGATGACACGCTACGAAGGGGTCGAAGAGTGGGCAAAACGAGAGACGAGATCGGATAGTTGTAAGTTGAGAATACCAATTGATGAGCAAAATGTGGTGAGGATCAACTATAATGAAGTAATTTTGAAGAAAGAAGTAGGGAAAATTCTGGCGCTCGACGAATGAATAAAACAAAGAGAGAATTCGTCGACTTTGATGCACTAGTGGAGGGGACGGGAGGGAAGAGAATGGAGAAGAGAATGGAGAAGAGAATGGAGGTGGTCGAGGAGATTTCGAGAGTTGAAGGAGGGAAGGAAAATGGATGGAGTGAAAACAGAAGGCACCGAGATAATTGAAGGCTTTTAGAGACTGAGGAGAGAAGTGGGAGGGTGAGACGATGAGGGCAGTTTAGACCATTGATTTAGAGGAGAGACAATGAATATGGGTTGAAAATGGAACTGAATTGAGTGAAATATAGTCGAATTTCATGCAAGTCTGCACTTTTTTGAGTAGAAGAGAAGAGGAAGCAGCAGGACATGAAATGGGAGGGAGAGAAGAAGGAGAGAGAGGAGGGGAGGGGAACAATTGATCTGTGGAGAAGAAAGAGAGGGACGAAGGGAGGGAGAGAGAGGGAAGGGAAGGAAGGGAGTTGTCTCAGAGACTGACGAAGAGAAATCGACTCAATCGATGGGACAGCTGTGAATTCTTTCCTCTTTTCGCACTTTTTCGTGTTTGGAAGACAGGAAATTGGCATGAGAAGAGACGTTTTGTGTGCATTCCCAAATGGAAGAGCGGCTCTTCCGATGTCCAATTGAACGGATCCAATTTCACCCATTCTTGGAAAGATATGTAGACGTTTGTTGTCAAGGAGGCGGGGAAACAGAGATAAGAAAGCGTTACGATAGGTGAAAAAGGCATGAAAAGGCTGTTCTCCTCGATCTCTTCGACTCTTTTTCCTCCTTCTTCTCCCTACCATCATCTCTTCTGAATGAGGAATGAGATGGAAGGGGAGTGCACACTTTGGAATGAATTACTACTGGCGAGAATGGATGGATCCGAGGATCGAGTGAGTTAGAAACTAGGCACTTTCATGGTAAAAAGGTAAAGGTGACCCAGTTATTCTAGACACTTGTCTCCTGCATTAGTCATTTACATCAAAGATCAACCAATTGTGAAGCCTCGGAAACAGAGGATATAGGGGATTGAGTGGGTAGGCCTAGAGTCTGCTCTCCATTCTAGATCAGAGAAGGGAGAAGTCCTATCACACGCAATGAATCCTCACTCCATTCCTCGAATAATCATTGAAAATATTGGAAGAGCAGCAAATTTCCCGTCTTCATGATTGTTTTCCCATTCTCCATCCCGTTATTTCGAATTACCACCAGGAAAGGATATGAGAGGAATGGTGGGATCTACGGTGAAAATATTACTTTTGACAGAATTTTGCTAGAAAATGCTGATATTTTACGCAATTCTTGCGAGACTCTTGAAGGAAAATGCCGTCAAGTGGTTAAAAATGCGGCGGGAAAGGGAACAGTATTATGGTGGATGGATTGCCGAGTTCTTTCCTTCCTTCTCTCCTTCTTCTCTTCTCTCCTTCGTTGTCGAATAACTCGAGAAGGAGAAGAAGAGTGAGGTGGAATTGGATTATTGTCGTTGGGGGAGAAGAGAAAGGAGAGAAGGACAGGAGGAGAATGGATAGAGGGAAGGACCAAGGGGGAGATGGACAGTGGCTGCTGGGGACACTTCCAATGGGAGAACTCGAAATACGGGTCGCCTCTTCATTTCACACACTCTGTCAATAATCGACAGGGCGAGAGAGTGTGTGAAAAAATAATAATCGAATTTGATGCAATCAGTTTTCTGCTTCAGAGCATTGTAAAGTGCGAATGAGAGATGAAAACCCTCTACGTGCCTCAAGGGAGAATTTTTCGAGAAACAACGAAGAAAGGGTCGAGAAAAATAAGAAGAACGAATTCAGACGTCACTGAAGTCACCTCGTCTTCTTATTTCAGTGGCGAAAAGAGCAAAATGAAAAATGGTGTGGGTAAAAAGAAGAAGTAAGTGAGAAGTTGATGTGAAGAGAGAAGAAATAGGAGAGGAGAAATGGAAGGGAAGAGAAAGGAATAGGAGAATGAAGTAATGAGAATTCGGAGTAGAAGAGGCTTGAGAGGACTACGGGAAAGATCTCCCCCTTTCAACACTCAATACGAATGAGGACGAAGGAAAGTTTCGTAGAATGAAACTTGAAATGGCTTGGAAAACGTTTACAGGATTAGAAATTGCATGCGGCTATTTTTTACATCGCCCTGATGTAGACGCTTCATTGTCTCATTACGCTCCATCGCCCTTCCTCCCTCCATTCCAATATTGGAGGCATGTCAAAGAGAAGACAACATCGAAAGAAGAGATCGTTCCATTGAAATGGAACCTCGTTCTCATTTCGATCTCAGAAGCATGAATTGAATGTCTCTTCATTCTGCATGATCTTTCGCAAGAAAAATGCATTGCATGGTTTTACTCATGCTGAATGTAATTATGCACATAACCTATCATCTCCAAAGAAATCACCACCTACGCTGCTATATTTTCTACGATGCAGAACATCGATCTTCAGCATCGTATAATAACCATTATGATGATGCTGTGAAATGTCTAACGACCAATATTCTGTATCCACCTTTCGAAAACAATGCTACGCCTCCTACTCGAACACATCCAATAAATGAATGGCTTTGTCGTATCCTCTATCTCACTGTCCTAATTCCTTCCCATCCTCACTCAAATTGCTCCTTTTCTCTTCTGACGCACAACTAATTTCCTCCCCTTTCCCTTCCTCGTTTCGACTCTTCTCAACTTTCTTCCCCTCCGAAACCTAAAATGCCGCACTACTCATCAGAATTACAAATGGGCTCTTTCCCCATCTCTCTCGAGTATCTCTCTCATCGATTCAACAACGAACTTCAACCTCCGGAAAGACCTTCTGACAATAGCCATCAACCTCATTCAACCTGCCACTCAACACTCCCTAGTCATTCTGATCTCTCGCTGGTTAGAGTGGGCGAGAGAGCGCATGAATTGAGAGAGAGAGACTCATTCTGCAGTCATTACTAAGTACGACTCTTGAATGACCCCTGCAGAGCCGTTAGATATTACAGCCAGAGAAAGGGTCGAATTTCAGTCAAGGTGTGCTGAGAAGGAGGAGGAGGAGGAGGGTCACAACAAGTGTTGCGAGACTTTACTAAGAGCATTCAATCATTCGAAAAAATTCTGAATCCACTCAGCATTGGTTACCGTTTTATTTACGCCTCGCAGACCTCCCAATTGGCAGAATCCTCCATTCATCCTCTCTCTCTCTCCCTCTTTATTCGTCGCAATCCAATCTCATTTCATGCATAAATCCCATTCTATTCTCGACTTTGTCGTTTTTCTCTTCTCTTGTCGAAGAGAAAAAGGCTCCAAATGAGAAGAGAGAATCGAGGCAAATCTAATGGTTTCACGTCCCGATCTAAGGGAGATACAGGAAGAAGAGAGGAGAAGAGAGGAGGAAAGACTGATGAGGTTTAGAATCCTGCAACTGTAGGAAATATCTCCTTCTTCGATAGATCAATGATCTCGAGATCCGGCGAATAGCCCCTGCATCGTCACACTCTCCCTCCACCAAGTGCTACTACCCCACAGCGTTCTGACCCCCTTTGTTCTCTCCAGATAAGGGTGAACAAGGGGATTAATTTTTGAATTTTCCCGCGTTACCGTATTCGAACTGCAAATCACTTTGGCAATTTGAGATATCTCTGAAACATATCGCGAATACGGCAACGCGGGAAAATTCAAAAATTAATTCCCTTGTTCAGAATGAGGATAGCGATATGTTTCAGCAACCTGTCAAGTTTCGAGTTTGCAGTTCGATATGTAAAGTGATACCCCCTTTTCTGTAGGGTTAGAATGCTGTGACCCGTCTATTGAATCTCCCTTCGAATGCCTTCTCTTCCTTTATTCTCCCCTTCACTTGTTGAAAATTCACGCCAGCCAACCACCAAATGCGAGGATTCGGACAAAGGATGCAGTCTTACGCCTCACTCGTTCGCGCGCTCTCTTGCGAATATACTACGGTAGCGATGGGCCTACCGTAGTCGCGACTACGGTAGGATAGGCGACAGGGATCGATTGAAATGTGAGGAGCAGGCGCGAGAAATAAAAGAAGAGTGGGAGCCTGTGTCTCTCTGGGGAGAAAGTAAAGTGAAGAAGAAGGAGGATGGGAAGGATTCAACAGAGGAAGAGGAGTAGACGGAACAATGGCCAATCGGATGTCCAATCGAAGGGGATAGAGACGCAGAGAAATAGCAGAAGTAGAGAAGTTGATCAGAGCGAGAACGACAGAGATACCAGACACTCACCTTCTTCTGACAGTTCATGAGGTTGGGTGAGCAACTCGGGGAAGATGGAGGGCGGTGGCGGTGGCAACCTGGTTACGGTAAGGTTCGATGGGTCAGAAGGGGTCAGAAGGGGTCAGAAGGGTAACTGACCTGGTGGTCATGATGGAACGAGGAGAGGGAGGGGATATGAAGGGGAGCAGACTGGTGGAGGGCTAATGGGGACAAGAATGGGGGGAGGGGCTGTGGAAGGGCGGGAGGAGGGAGGAGGGGGAGGAGGAAGGAGGGAGGTTGGTCCCCTTTAGTAGACTGTCGTTGTCGTTGTGTGTGTGTTGGATCCCTTTGTTGTGGAACGGGTGTAGTAGTAGAAGGAAGAATTAGGAGGAGGAAGGGGAGGAGAGATGGAAGAGGGGAGGTGGGAGAAGGGGAGGAGAGATGAGAGAGAGGTCTCCTCTTTTCGAGAGTGGTGGTGTTGGATTGATTAGGCTTGAGAGGAAGAAGGAAGGGGTGAATGGATGGGAGGGAGGGGAATCAGATTTGGAGGAGAGATGGGTCCTGTTGTGGGGGGAGAAGGAGAAGAATGGAGAGACAAGAGTACCCATGGGAGTGGGAGAGAAGGGAGGGGTTAGAAGAGAGGAAGGAGGGGTGAAATGATCTACTCTTCTGATAGAGAGGGGCATGTTCGAGGATTAGAGGGGTTAGTCAGTGTTGTCGCGTAGGCAAAGAACTCATCAGTCTTCATTGTCTTAGTCATGCACTTTGCAGCATCACTATGTAAGATGTAATGGTTCCATCCATCTATGCGTCATTATGAAGAGATTCCTCATATTTTCATAGTTCGGAAGGGATAAGAATCTTGAGAATGTTGATGGATTCCATTGCTACGCAACGGTTGAGCCTTCGAATAAAGGATCAGACATTCCATTCTTATTTCACCGGAGATATTCATTCGATTAGCTTCAGAGTATCATCCCATTCATTGAAGGGTGATGGAACTCCTCTCCTAGATGTCTTTTCCTCCTCTTCATTCATCTCCTTCGTCCTTATTGGGATGGAGGGAGGAAGGGCGATGGAGCGTAATGAGACAATGAAGGGAAGAAGGGGGAGGGCTAATGAAGGAGGACTTGAGAGGGGAGAACACTGAAGGGGAGAAGTTATAGGAGTTGATGGGGTGGCGAGGGGTGAAGGGTTGAAGGGATCTGTTACCCTCTGAGCGTCAAAAAAATCACAATAGTTGTGGTGAAAGTTGAAGGCTTATTACCTGTTGTTCATGTTGATGAACGCTGACAGAAGGTAGGTTTCCACATTCCTATTGATTAATCAGACCACTTGGAGCAATGATAATCATTCATCGCATGCTTCCGAAGAACAAAGATTGATTTCTACAACAATTTCTGGCAAAATGTGAGTTGGACTTGTGTTGATGAGTGGGCTAAGTGATCAGATGTATAGAAATAATATGAAGGCTGTAAATACGAGAATGGGATGTGCAGTGAACAACTTCAAATGCTTTACATGGATACATTGTAGACAGTTAGCAATGATCCTTCAATCGCGCAGATAACTCGTTTGAATTGATACAATACTGTAATCTCGGAAAGGGTGAATTCACTGATTCAATAGAAATAAGTTCCACTGCAAGAAAGGCATCCGATGATGGAAAATGAGAAGAGGAGGAGAGAATTCGCGAGGTTGATAGAAAAGAGAAGGAAGAAAAGAAGAAGAATGGAGGCATAAGACTCATTTCCCTTGCATGGAAAAGAGCGGAGAGCAAACGAGTCATCATCACTACGCAATCTGAGACATTTCTATGCACTTGTCCTATTTTTTAAATTCAGATTAACTTTTGCAAAGTGATTGGAATGTATTAATTTGGAATTGAAAAATCAACATCTATTTTCGAAAATGTTTCCGCACTTTCAAGAGATTATTCGTGAAGCATTTTACAAGTTATTGTTCACGTTTGATGTAGAAGACGCGAAGAATGATTGAGATGAAGACGGGAAATCGTATGCGACTCACAACCGAGATATGCGCGTTGCCTTGTCACAATATTCTCGCCATTTGCCTCTTCGCGATAATAATAATAAGGAGGGTCAATTGATGGAGGGAAAACAGAAGGAACGACGAGGAAATCGTAGAGGAGGGAGAGACAGTCTGGAGACTATAGAAGGAGAAGAGGAGGGAAAGAGGGAGGGAAGGGGATAGTATCTAGGGGAGACTTGCTCTCTTTATGAATAGAAGGAGGACGAGAGTCAATAGATGGACACACTACTTTCACTTTCTCATTAATAATCCACGAGAAAATGGCCAATCTGGAGACCAAATTAATTTCGAGACTTTGAAAATATTCTCGACTTCTGGTTCATTCTGATCTTTGGTAAGGCGAAAATATTGTCGCAGATTCTGAGATCTTCCTATCGTTCAGAGATTGAGAAGATAGATAGTGAAGACGTTTAGAGGACAGAACAGGAACAACAAATAAAATTAGCTACTGAACATATAACTACCGTAATGATACAAACTGTTCTCCTGGTAGGTCACAGTAAGGGAGAGATGAGTTGGGATGGGATGGAGGAGGAGAGGAAGATACAAGTTGGATGGCTACTCTTCTTCTTCCCGCAAGGATCCCCAAGGGAGAGAACGGACACAAGACTGAATAGAAGGGAGGAATCCTTCATTCCCCTCCCCCTCCTTCCTTCCTCAGAGCAATCAAAGACAGAAGAATGACCTTTGTAGAGCCGTCAATATATTTTTTCCAAAGATCTAATAGAAAAACTCGTGACAAAAAATACGGTCTCTAGTGAACAGCTTTTTCCCTCCTTTCTAGTGCATTTGGAAGCTATTAAATGATTAGCTACTCCGCTCTGCACCTTTTTATCCAATCTATCGAGGGGAGTGTGATTTTGGAAATAATATAACATTTTATTTCCATCATACAATCCGGCTGGCGTACAATCCGTGACTAGGAGCAGAGAACAAACACCGGAAACCAAAGGAAAGTTTTGAGCAATAAACAATCTGGCACAGAATCTCGATAATCTACTATTAGCAGCGCAAAACAATCAAAGTCTAGAACAATAAGTGACTGGAAGTGATAAGGATCAACTACTGATCGCTATTCAAAGAGTACTCTACTTCACTACTCCTTACTACTCTCAATGATGGGCGGCGCCATAAAGGGGTCGAACCCACGAATCCATTCCCATTTCGACAGCCGAATCGATGGGTCGGACGATGAGAGGAATCGCACCCAATCCAATCGCCGTCGTCGCCCATTTACGTGCCGTCGGAGGAAGACGAGTGGTCCTGGATGGAAGGTATGGGATTACTGTAGCTAATCAGCTATTATAAATCCCAGGTGCATGAAATAAGAACAATTTATAATCCAACCTTTACTATTTTGACAAGGCTATCGATAGAATGTTACTGTTCAAGAATTCCCCAGGTAATACGCTAATACACACTTATTGAACGAATCAAATAATGATTGAGTAGCTTTAAACACTCGCTTTTACGACTATATTTCCATGAGAAAGTCGACTAACTTGCTGAGAAGGATAGCAGTGAAGTGACACAATCGATTGATTGTGAATCCAGGGATGACGACGGAAGCGAGTGTCTGAGTGATGGAATGGTGAGGAATCGATGAGGACTACCGTATACCTGCCAGAGGAAAGTGTCTCCCGCAGCGACAGCCACTGCCTTCGATCGATCGGAGCTCGTCGGCCACTCTTTCTGAAGGAGCCATAATTCAGGAACTACTAGGCACAGCAAGGGGAAATACGATTTTAAAATGACACGATGATACACCAGTTTCTTGGGTGAAACAAATATTGATTGCATAGCGTACTTGTAACCATTATAAAAGATTCTACTTTTGGCTTACAATGTTGTCCGTTACTTCCTGCTCACCTTGTGTGCCTTTCTGCTCTTATCGAGTGCATCGGCACATACGTATCCGAAGGCAGCAACATACGTCGCCCTCACGACCGAAACGGGGACGATCGATCGAAAGGCCTCTCCGACCTCGTTCGAGTAACCTCAAATTACACCAATCAGCAATGCCATTTGTTCGGCATTGATTATTATGAGCATACTCTCTTGAAAAAAATGGCAATACACGCATCATAAATCCGAGGGCTTGCAACGCAGCTAGGTATGGGGGGGGGGCTGACAAAACACGGTGGAATGAAAAAGAAGGTCTAACCGAGAAAACGGATGGGCGTATCTCTGTAGATGTCGATCTGACGGAGCTCCTCCTGCACTTTCTCGTAAGTGCTCGTTCCACTTTCCGCCATCACTGCAATATATTTTTTATTATCAAGAACAGAAGCTACAGCACGGTTGTAAACGAAACACACGAATTTCAAGGGCATATTAAATACAATAATTCATAATTTGCGAGTAGTAGTCACGGTCACCATCACAAAAAGTACTTTAAAGTTTGAAGGATTCAAAGTTTTAATTTCAAGCGACATTAAAAAAATATCCAAAAGATACACCAATAAAAGGAGTAAGCATATATCCCATCTAAGTATGAATCCGAACAGATATCAAGATGAAAATTTGCAAAAATTAAAAGAGAACACAGTCAAAAATCATAGAAAAGTTATTTATCGACTTCACAGTTACGTTCCGCCTTTTTTTACTGTATGGAGCTCATCTCCGGCTTTTAGGGGTTTTGTCGCGCGCGTATTTTTATTTCGTTTGAATTTTGCAACAAAAATGAATTAAGATTTATTGATTTTACTAACCTATCTGTTTGTTGTTAAAAACAATTTTTTATATTTCAGAAAATATGTCCTCATCAAGCAGCAGGATTCCTCTAGCGACGTCCGCTTCAGTCAATCGGGATTCAGCGTTGCGTGAGTTTTTATCTTTTCCCGAACGGTGATCAACTATCTACGTTCCAGTTCGATCGGCTGCAAACAAGATCAAAAGGAAGTCAATCGGACTCTCGAGCGCGGCATCTGCAGCAAAGAGGGTGAAATCGTTCCCTTGAAGCTGGCAGTTACCATGTTGCACTGTCCGAAAAAGATTGTAGTCACAAGTATGAGTATTCAGATGCGTCCTCTCGTCAGTCGCCCTGACACGCCTCCTCGGGTTGGCGGCCCATCGACCTCGACAGCCAGTCAGTTTTCATCCTTGATTTTGTTGGCGTACTCAGTGATTGCCAAAGTAGTGATGGTAGATGACTGAAATTGATGCTGCAGGAAGTGCTCTATCCGCTCCACTCGGGTCCTCGATGGTTGTTGGCCGTGCGACGATTGCTGGCGGTCTCAACAGAACGGGCATCCGCCCTCCCAACACAGTTGCCCGTCCACCCACCTTCGCTGCCTCCCGTAAGTTGGTCTTCAATTCACTAGATTAAGCAGGTTTCGAAATGATTTTTTTATAATTATTGATGTATTTCAGGCACGCGCACGCCTCCTATCGACCAAGAGAAAGAGGCACTGAAGAATAGCGTTGAAGAATTGAGACAGCAACTGAAGGAGAAGACGGAAGAACTGAAGGAGAAGAAGGTAGAATTGGCGGAGGAGAAGAAAGAGAAGAGAGAGGCGAAAGAGGCGAATGTCGAGCTGAAAGAGCAGCTCTCGGAAGCGAAGGTACGCCTGGAGGAAGAGAATGGGAGGGGAGGCTCCTCGTTCACTTGGTCTTCTCAATTGGTAGAACGGTTGATGTGAATCCTGTTTCAGATTGAACTGCGCGAGGCCAAACAGACGATCAAGGAGCTGAAGAACGACATGCAAGAGCTCAAGAATGACTTGCAGGTTTGAGATTTTGTCTCAACATTATTTATTTTGCTAAATTGGATTGGTTTTGATTATGATTGAAAGGAGTGAATATGTTTCAGACGGAGAAGAATGATCACGAACAGACGAAGAAAGAGAACATATCGATGATGGAGTCTCTGAAGAAGGAAGCGATTGGGAAGGATGAGCAGATGAGAGTTCTCCACAACGACGTCGTCGATCTCAGGGTACGATATTCTTCCCTTCGAGACCCGAGAGAAGAGAGAAGTTGCAGGGTCGAATTCGTGTGTCCGTGCGCGTGCGTCCTCTGTTGGAGAAGGAAGGAGACGAGTCAACTGAGCATCTCAGTTATCCTGATGAGACTACGGTCGGATTCGAGCAGGTACGAAACATAGCTAGGCAGGAATTGATACTGGGGTACGCATATCGGGTGGGTATATGGCGAAAATACGCCACAATGGGAGCGAAATGACTATTTTCCCTATAACTATATACGAATCGGGTGGTATAGAGTCGTCGTAACCGGGTGGGTATTGCTGCTACCAATGATGCCCATGTATGGTACGAAAGGGGATGGGATGATGAGATTGGGGAGTAATCACGAAGTGATTGGATTGCAGCAGAAGGGCAAAGTGCTGCCATTCGCCTTCAATCACGTCTACGGCCCGAATTACTCGCAGTTGCGAATCTTCGAGGGAGTGAAGGACCTCATCGTGGTGAGTGGAAGGAAGGAGGAATGGGAGACTGATGGGGTGATATTGCAGAGTGTGCTGCACGGCTACAACGTCTGTCTTATCTCGTACGGACAGACGGGCAGTGGCAAGACGCATACCATGAGAGGAGGTGAGGAAGAGGTCCAATACCCAAGTCATCAAAGCATTCAAAAGTGGTCTGCTTTTTGAAATTTTCTTTTCTCATCCTTCAAAAAGTAGTATGGTTGTGTCATTTTTGACATATTCGAACCTTGAGGTGAGGGGAGGGGTGGAGGGGTGCGACTTGTAGTCTAGAACTAGTGATGAGCTCTAGAAGAGGACTAGAGTGTGTTGGTTGATTGATCAATCTTGAGGAGAGGGAGAGGCCGCCGGATTGATCCCTCGTGCAGTCACTTTCCTATTCGAGAATAGAAGAAGATTGGAGGATCTGGACTGGTCATTCGAATTCTCGGCGTCTTTCCTCGAAGTGTACAATGATTGCTGCTTCGACCTCCTCTCCACGCCCCCGAGAGCCAAACGAGAGGTGAGCAAGGGAAATTTGAGGTGGATTTGATGTGTATTTTATTCAAAGCTTGATTTTTTGGATGCCCCGTCTGGTCAAAATCTCAAACCTGCAAGTCTGATCAAATAAAAAAAAAAGGTGGAACACGGATTTCAGATCAAGCAGATCGCGAATCAATTCGTCGTTGAGGGCCTCATTGAAGAGCCGATCACAGATGCGAATAAGGTGAGGAGGAAGGGGACTGGGGATCGAATGGAAAGGACTGATTGACTCTCTTCCTCTCCCTCAGATGGCCTCTCTGCTACGTAAATCGGACGCGAATCGATCGACAGCATCGACAAAGTGCAATGAGACGTCGAGTCGATCCCACGCCATCTTTGCCCTTTCCGTCAAGGGAGTCAATGGAACGACGGGTGAGGAGGAGAGGGGAGGGGATGGGGAGTAATGACCCTGATTCAGGCGCGAAGATCAATTGCACTCTGAAGCTCGTCGATCTGGCAGGAAGTGAGCGAGCCAAGGAGTCGGGAGTGGTGGGAGACAGGTGAGGGAAGAGAGTGGTACGGTAGTATCGATTGATTGGTTGGCAGATTCACCGAGATGACCCACATCAACACGGCTCTGTCGAATCTGCAGTCGTGCATCCGCTCGATTCTCACCAAGGTACGGTAGTATCGATTGACTGATTGAGAACTGGTTCGATTTGCAGCAGTCGCACGTACCGTACAGAAACTCGAAGCTAACGACTCTGCTGCAGGACTCGCTGTCAGGAGGAAGCAAGTGCATGGTGAGGAAGGGAGAGGGATGGGAAAAGACAGAATTCGGGCATTCTAGAGTGAAAGAACGGTTGACTTGGACTAGAAACGAATAGTTTTCCTGCCTGAATGGGTGCGATTACAGGTGATTCTCTCGCTCGCTCCTTCCCTCTCTGCTATCAATGAGACCAAGAGAACACTCGACTTCGGCAGGAATGTAAGTGTGTTATTTATTTTCTGATTGACTATTTGTTACTTTCAGTTGAGCCAGACACACATCGGTGCAGCGAAGAAGAAGGAGACCTGAGAAGGGAGCAAAGCTCCTCCCTTTCCGTCCTCTACCTTTCCCCTTGTTTCTTTCATGTATTGCCCATCCTAATTTCTGTATCCATTAAATTGTATTAGTCTGTAATAGGTGCGTCGAATAGGCATAGTAAGCGAATGATTTCTGATGATTCCACTCGGTATTAGTTGCACAATTGAAGTTTTCCCGATGAAGTTCTTTAATGTATATTTCTTGCTTTTCTGTACCATACACTACGCTAATTTTATTTTCCGTATGCTGATAACTAGATAAATTATTATGCTATTCAAGGTGTTTTAATGTAAATAAAAACCGTACTTTATCACGGTGGCAATATTTGGTGCACGAAAGAAAACCAGTTGTCGATTGGTCGTGTGTGTTTTTCTTCAGTTCTCGTTACTATTCTCTCTCAACTGCCCGATTTTGCATCATTCTTATTCTGACTACAGTCCTTCAAATTAGCATATTTTCCTCTCGAATCGCGTGTATAGGCATCAATCAATAATCTACCCTTCCTGTCTCTTCTCCCTCTGCCAATGGGCGATTCAACGGCACTTATCAACCAATTGGACGCCCATCTCTCCCTCTTCAGTTATATTGACGGGTTCGTTTAGTAGCTGAATAGTCTGCTGGCTGATTGTACTGTAATCGTGATTATGTTTCCTCCCTCTATCAGCTATCCTTGCTAACTTTAATCGATCAGTTGAACTCTAACGAGAATGTGTGAAAGTGTCGTGCTTGTGGCTATTATGCTCGTTATTTGTGACTGGATTGAGACTATCAATTCTGCTTCCTTGACCTACCCTTCATCCTGTCAGGTACGTGCCGTCATCGATCGATCCCTCGGTCGCTGCAGCACTCACAGCAAAGGAAGTCGCCAAGGTGATCACTTCTTTATTGCTGACGTCATTTCTATAGAGAAAACATGTGGAAAAGTATCATTCTACTGCCAAAATTTTTTTTTAAGTCATTGTCAACTGATAATTCAACTGATTTGTGAATAATTTGTAGCACCAGAACGTCGCTCGGTGGCACGCTCACATCGGAGTACTCGTGAAGGAGAGAGAAGACTGGTAAGGGAATTGTGAAACGTATTGTTTACTGTCGTACGATTAGTCATTCAAAATTGTGAAATATGACGTTGCCTGGTCTGAATTATTATTAGCTTGAATTTATCCCTCTTTTTTAGTTTCTCCTCCGCACCATCGACTGCATTCGGAAAACAGCTGTTGAAGCAGTTCCCCGCCATCCAGCCAGCCACACCCAGGTGAGTAATTTATTTTAGAGCTAATTTGTGTTTTTTAATGTTCTCCTTGCTTTATTTTGATAGGAAAATTGTTCAAAAGTTGAAGAAGCTCGTAAACTGAATAATAAATTTGATTTCAGAATGACGGCCAGTGGCGATTCTTCCTCCTCGGCTCCGTCCGATCTGCCGCAGTTCATCCTCGATGAGCTCGCCAAGGGACAAGTACGGTGGTTACATGGTGCCGTCCGATCGATAACTGATTATTTGAAAATTCAGGAGGTCTCCACACTGGAGTTGTCCTCTCGACTGTCCATCGATCACCAGAAACTCATCGGAGCTGTCAAATCGCTGCTCTCGCATGAAGGGGTGAGATCACTTCCGCATTGTTTTTCTATTTACTGATTTTCCCCAAATTACATTTATGTTGAGCTAGATTCAAATCTACATATTGAAGTGAAGATAAAAAAATGTACTATACCGATTGATATTGAGGTGATCTCCACTCGTGACATCACTGAGAAGCGCGTGGAGCTGACGAAGGAGGGAGTGGACTTCGTCGAGAATGGATCGGCCGAGTTCCGAACCTTCGAGAGAGTCGCCAAGGAGGGAGGAACGCCCCAGAATGAGATTATGGTGACGAGAAGAATCGAGAATCTACAGGGTTATTTGATGTGCAAATTGAATGGTTGCGATTGCAGAAGGAGTCGTACGGGAAGGTGGGCGTGAGCAAGGCACTGGCTGCCGGATGGATCTCCGTCGATAAGAGTGGAGGAGCGGTAACCGTAGTCAGAAAGGTACGGTCGATGGAGGGAACGGTAGGGCAATCGATTGATTCAGGTCGATTCGGTCGTGGACTCTGTTGCGGAGCAGCTGATGGCAGTCAAGATTGGAGATGAGAGCAAGGTACCGGAAATTAAAATGTGAAATTTGAAATACAAATGCTGCAGGTGGACGACAAGTCTCGCACCGAGCTCAAGAAGCGCAAGCTCATCTCGGAAGTGTGAGCTAATTAGTAAATGTTTAATTAATTATTTAAATAATTAACAGGACGATCAAGGCGATGATTCTCTCTCGCGGACCCTCCTTCACGACGACTCTCGAGAAGCCCGAGACTGAGCTGACCCCGGAGATGCTTGCGAGGTCGGCAGGAGAGAGAGAGCGAATTTAAAATCATACAATGAAAAGATTGGAGGTGTATCATTTTAGAACTAGTCATTTTAGAACTCACGATGACTTCTAAATCGTGGGTTCTAGATGCTTTCTCTCTGTAGTATCCTCTCAGAATTTCTCTATTGGTCGTTCAAGTGTACTCATGAAAGAAATAGGAGCTGTTCCGATCTAGCATCCACGTTTCAGAACGATGATTGAGTTCTAAAATGATACACCCTCGAAAAGATTCTTCCTAGTCTCTCTGTTTTTCCACAGTCATCTTCCTGTCAAACACAATTCTTGTCTCTGTTTGTATCTATTCTGACGATCCGTTTAATGTGGCGTTTGCATCCGATGACATTGCCGAAGGGAAGCTATCGATGTCATTCTGAATCCCTTGCAGTGGTTCATGGAAGACGACGACGTTCAAGAAGCTCAACTTCGACGCGATGGGAGTGCAACCCGACTCGGGCCATCTCCATCCACTCATGAAGGTAAGGGAGAAGGATCGATCACATTAGCATGGATGCAGTATTGTGTGACTAAATTAAATCATGCGAAAAATATGTGATGCTATGAAAGATAACTTATTTAATTCAGGTTCGATCGGAGTTCCGTCAGATCTTCTTCCAGATGGGATTCAGTGAGATGCCCACCAACCAGTGAGTTTGCGGATTTAACGGGGAATGACGTCCTTTCAACCTCTGTAATTTCATCTACCCTCTCTTCTACGTTTAGTATATTTTTTTTCTTCTCTTCTCTGAGGTGTCCCTTCTCCATTCAGATACGTGGAATCGTCCTTCTGGAACTTCGACGCGCTCTTCCAGCCACAGCAGCACCCCGCGAGAGACGCCCACGACACCTTCTTCATCTCGGGTACGGTAGGAAGAGATTGGGTCAGAATTATTACGGTGTGTCGAACAAACTATCAAGAATTGAAGTTGTTGATTCTATCGGAATGATTACGCCGAACAAGATTATAAGAATAGTGTCATACAATTCCATTTATTCTAAGGTATTGCCAACAATCGAGGGATAAGCGTATTTGGAGGTTATGATTCTTGCGTGAGAAAAAAAGATTGACGCGTATTGAGTGAGATTAGAAGCAGGAGAAGGAGAGTACCGAATCATGTAGTGGTAATAGCAAACGGGCCTGATTTAGGGAGAAGGAGAGTGAGAATATCGATTGATAGGGGTGCAGGAGATCAGATCACTTGTCGGGAGTGTACTTGCTCAGCATTTCGTGCTCGGCAGAGGTCACTTCTTTCTTGGAGACGACCTCCTTGCGCTTGGCCTGAAAGGAAATATTGGAGACGTGAAACGGGAATACACCTAGTGAAATGAAACTGACCTTCTTGTACAATTCGAGCAGTCGATCGAGCAACTCGTAGGGCTGCTGCTGCATGAGATCACGGAGACGAGACTGGAAATAAATGAATTGCCTGGATTTTTTGTGTTTCACAGGGGAAATATAAGAGTTGATCGTGCTTCAGTTCGTTTCCTAGAGATGATAAGGGAAAACGAATTAGATAAGAAGCGGGGATGAATAATACCTCGATCTGTTCCTTCGGCGATCGCTCATACACAGTGAGAATGCTGATGACGAGCTGTCGAAGATCCTGCGAAGAGAAAGGAAGGAATGAGAGTTTGATCTTCAGTTGATGGACACTCTTTTTCGTCTGTTTGAAGATACAAATCACGCGATGGCAGACAGTGATGTTCGATGTAGTTTTGACGGAGGGGAAGGGGAGTGAGACGAAAAGATTAGTGAATTGGGGAGAGGTTTTGGTCGCGCATTCTCGTACACTATCACTGATTGTTCACGTAAGATCGAAGAGATCATAACTCACTGGCTCAAGCTCGGTGAGGAAAGCTTCGAGACCGTTGACTTGTGATTCATCGACGAGATCTACAAATACAAATAATGTATATTTTTTTAAAATAATAAAAATAAATGGTTTGACAAACCGGGAATGTTGCCAGTAGGTGCAGCTGAAGATTGGGATGCAAGCGCGAAGAGTAGGAGAAATATGTTGACGGAGAGGGGCATCTGAAGGAAAATTTTAATAATAAAATTTGAATAAAAGACAAAATGCACATTCACGAAGAAAATTAGAAAGCGGGGGCATGTACGTGTTAATTCGAAGGGTTGAAGTGTCGAAAGAGTTGGTGAGGGCTATCTGCGAGGAAAATCTATGGGTCACTCGTGCCATAACTAGAATAACAGAAAGAGTGCAATAAGGTGATGGAACTGGAAATATACAGGAGGGGTTTATGCCATCGATTGAGTGGTAAAGATCGCGAGTGTGACTAGACTTATGAAGTATTCATAGAATGAAGAGAAGGGAAGAGATGGGATGGTAATCCGAACGGTTCTATCACTCAACGAGGGAGAGGGGGGGAACAAGTCGAGTGGATTAAAATGAGAGGAGGGGAATGGACGGAGAGAAGAGAGTCAGATGGAGGGAATCACTGATCGTGTGATCTATTCTGAATGAATGGATTGGTGAATGCAACTGGTGGTGTAGAACGGACAACACACAGTGACCAAGACGAGAGAACGAGAACGATCATTGAAAGTTGCGGCAGATTAGAAGTGATCTGTGTTTGTCACTAGCGGACGGTTAATTGGTGATTGAAACTGGAAACAAGCGATGAAATGGAACGGTTTATTGAGTGAGGTTTGGGAGAGAATGAAAAAAAGAAATTGCAGACCCGGCTCTGAGCACGAAGTTCCCCGCGGACTACCTGGAGAAAGTGAAGACCGTCCACAGCAAGGGAGGATTCGGATCGGATGGGTGAGAGAAGGGGGATTAGATGGAGACGGTATTTATTCGGATTCGATTGGCATTTATTAGCATGGGTAATTGTTAGATGAGGAGGTGGATTGTTGATCAGTTATCTTCTTTGGGACAGGTTGTCATTTATTAGTAACTTTGATTATGCCAGTAGAAAAATATGCGTATTGTTATTATTAGCCGCGCTTATAATCAATGAGAAATAATGAATTGTCAGATGAGTAGGTGGATGGTTGGTGGGTTAGCAGAAGTAAAAAGGAGTACAGACAGGTGTGACAGATGAAAGGAAGCTAGTTCAGTGGGAAAGTGAAGCAAAGGATGAGTTGAATAGAGAGGGAGAGGGGGATCCGCATGAGAGACGGGTTCACAATAGGGGTTCAGAGATTAGTGAAGGGTATTCCATTCCTTGGTTCAGAATAGCCTGATAAAGTTATTTAAAAGTGGTTGCTCGGTTCTAGAAAAAAAATGCTAATTGCAAGTTGAAGGGGTACACTAATTCATCTATTCATATTCCATGGTTCAGGAATATTCTGATAGAGTCGGAACAGTGCGGGATAGTAACGAGAGATAGATGGTAAGGCGAGGGGTAATCTCATTCTCTCACCAGCGAATGTGTTGAATGCTTAACAAACACGGTAATCTGTGTGGAGAAAAAGGAAGGAGGGGAAAAGAGGCGATTGGATTGAGAGAGAGAAGTGAATAGGTATGGGGAAGACCCAGAGTGAGGAATGATGGTGACTAGAATGGAGGAATCAATTGGCGAACACTTGAATTTGTTAACTCGAAGATTGCGTGAAACATGAATTGTGCGGGTCACTGCTTTTTTGTGAGTAAGAACACACTATTAATCTTATATTTGGGAATCGCGTGAAACGTCAATCATGTGTGCCACTATTTTTTGTGAACAAGAACACATAGGTAGTTTTTGGTAATTGCGTGAAACATAAACTTGCGGAGACTCAACATTTTTCTCCCATGAGATAGTGGTTGCTCGGTTACGAAAACGAAAAAAAAGTAGTTGCAAGTTGAATGGGGCAGTAATTCACCTATTCATAACCGACACTAATTGCAAGCATTCATAACTTTGCAGTAGCAAAAAAAAATTCTGCTGTGAAGTATTTAACATACATTCAACCTGTAAAGTACTAATAAAAATAAAGGACTTCTATAAATACAATAAGAAGGGTGTATCTGAATTATTATTCGTCTCAGTGATGCGTTAAAAATAATTCAAATAATTTGCTTACAGCTACAACTACGACTGGAAGGAGGAGGAGGCGCAGAAGAATGTGATGAGAACGCACACGACTGCCGTCTCCGCCAGACAACTCTACAAACTGGCACAGGAGGTGAGGCAGAGGAGGGGACCCCTCCGAGGGGTCCACTCTGTTCAACTGGAATTGAGAAAACACGTAATCACTCAATGAAGCGACCTTTATTGTGAACGAAAAATAGTGGATCACAAATATAAATGTTCCAAATCAATTGTATTGCAGGGTTTCAAGCCGACTAAGATGTTCTCGATCGATCGAGTGTTCAGAAACGAGACCCTCGACGCAACCCATCTCGCAGAGTTCCACCAGGTGTGAAAATTATTAAAATTGAAAATTTTTACATTTTAGAAGTTAGTTATTAATCAAATATATTTAGGTGGAGGGCGTGATTGCGGACAAGAATCTGTCGCTGTCGCACGTGATGGGCCTCTTCCAAGAGTTCTTCAGGAAATGCGGTAAATTAAATTCTAAATTGGGGAAAGATTTTGAACAAAAATGCTATCTGATCTCTTCACATTCATTTGAGACCCCGAACAGACGGTATTGTCGAGTTTTGAACGAAATAAGTTATTTACTACTCACGATCACGTATAGAACTTATTGAGCAGAAGCAAAATCAGTGGTCATCGCATTACTTTGAAACCCCAATCAAGCTTGATTGACACAATCGTGAATGGACTGCTGCAAAAAACATGAAAGGAAGCTAAATAAATCCTCCGCCTCAGCACAATTATAAATCTTGTGCGGATAAATAATAATATAATTTATTATTATGATTTAAAATACTAAATGATACAACGATTGCAGGCATCGAGAATCTGAAGTTCAAGCCGACGTACAACCCGTACACTGAGCCGTCCATGGAGATCTTCGCCTACCATGAGGGACTCAAGAAGGTACAAGGGGGATTAAATACAGATGAACAAATTATTGGTGTTTCTCCATTTTTTTATTTGCGTTTTCTCTGTGTTTCAGGTTTCATAATTTAAGGGTGATAATTAGCTTGCTATTGTGAATTTTATCAATGAAAATTTTTTTGTTTCAGTGGGTGGAGATCGGTAACTCTGGAATGTTCCGTCCCGAGATGCTTCTCCCGATGGGACTGCCGGCTGATGTGAATGTGGCCGGATACGGATTGTCACTCGAGAGGTCAGCAAGATTTAGATTTTTAATTTGAAGTATTGGAAGTAGTGTTGCGAATTCGGACAGAACCGATCGTCGGACAGGGGAGATGAGGAATGAGTGGAAGATTGTCCGACTTGTCCGAGATCGGACGGACGGCCGAATTGTCCGAAATTGTCCGAAATTTATGCAAAGAGCTCAACAGATCGACATTCTGCACGTCCGAGAGGAGAAAGAATGGTCAACGACCGATCGAACTCTTGAACTCGCCGACCATTCCTCCTCTTCTTCGAGATGTGAAATGAGACGATTGATGGACGATCTGTTATTTGTCCAGCACTTTGCATAGAATTCGGACAATTTCGGACAAATCGGACAAGTCCGAACAGACAATAGCGTTCGGATTTGATGTAAATGAGATGACCGAACAATTTGTCCGAGATTTGTCCGAATTGTCCGTCCGAATTTGCCACACTAATTGGAAGCACTAAGATTAGACTAAAAACGTAGCGAAAGCTGCAAGGTAATTATTTCCGCGATGGATTTAGGGGTATCTTTTATCAGATTCGATGAACGAAAGAAAGGGAAGGGGTGAAGAGTGTTTCGATCCGCGTAGATTGTCTAATGTAGTTTCTCTCGTAGTAGAGTGGTTAGTTTTCAGTTTTAGTTTAACTGTGACTGTTGTGAATGAGATCATTCCTAGTGAGTGCTAGAATGAAGACGACAGAAAGAGTATTATCGGAGTCTAGAAATAGACTCCGCTACTTGAAGATCTCAAGCTGAAGCTCAAGAAATGCTCTAGCTAATTTTGATCTTTGATCTCTTACTTTCAGACCGACGATGATTCGCTACGGCTTCGACAACATTCGCGATCTCTTCGGCTCGAAAGTGAAGCTGGATATGATCTACAACAATCCGATCTGTCGACTCGACAAGAAATAAGCATTGATTGATTGCAAGAAAGAGGCGGAGCGAGGATGACGTCATCCTCCGATCCTCTGCTCTCTTATCAAACTGGGATCACCCTATTTATGGACTTTTAGCCCTTTTTCATTTTGCTTGTTATCTGTTTTCTTTTTTCTCTTTCGTTTTTGTCCGGTTCTTTGCTCATCATTTATCGCCTTTTCGTGAATATCGATTATAGAGAGATTGGGAGATAAATTATGTTTTATTTGATTGCTAGAGTTGCATTGGATGGCTATAAAGTTCAATTGGATGGAGGGAAGTAAACAGGGTCACTCGTCCTTTTGAACGTCCCTCTCTCATCTTAGCCCCTTCTCTTCTCCCTTGGTTCGCACTTTGCGATTAAATCTCCCAGTGCTTTCCTTCTTCTTCCCCATTCGAATAGCCCCTCTCTCCCATCAATCTTGCTCGTTCTTTCCATCCTTCTAACGATGGAAAGGACGATCGAACCACCTGGCGTCCCTTGCTGCAGGCCCCGCCCCTTGCAGCAGCTGCAGCCCAAGGGTGATAGGGATGACGTCAGCGAGTGCCCTCGGGGGTCGGATGGAGGGGGAAGCGGGGCGAAGGGGAGGAAGGCGGTACCACTCTCCCCCTTCACTCCCCTCCCTCAACCACTTGCACTTTGGGGAGAGGAGGGGAGAGGGAGAAGGGAGAGTAGGAGGGGAAAGCATGGCTGGCCGAGAGAGAGAGAGAGAGGGCGAAATGCGTCCCCTTCCCTTTGAAAGTGGAGGGGACAAGAAAAGAGAACAACTGGAGGGGGACACCTGTAGATGGGGGGAGTGAGGTAGGGAAGGAAGGTTGCCAATCAGAAGGAATTAAGGGAAGTGATTAGTGTGCAATGGAGAGGGCAGAGAATGTAGCGAAATGACGAGAAAGCTCCCTCTCAATTTGCCATTGTGAGAGACTTTTTAAACAAACGACGCGCTTGTCTAGACGGCTCACTTTCTTCTTCCCTTGAATCTGAGAAGTCTATCCCTCTAAATCCCGATTCGATGCTCTCCTTTTCTCTCGCCAGTCCCTCTACATTTTGTGTACTTTCCGTGCACTTTTCTCCGTCTATTTCCACTATCTCCTCGTTTTTCGTCGCTGGTCTCTTCTAGGGTCTTCCCTCCCTCCCTCCCTCCATTCCCTCTGGTCATTGCACTGCTCTGCAGTCCAGTTGTGCTGTCCTACACGTGCGGTCATTTTTCCCTCTTCTCTTGCAAGTTTCCCCCGAAATTCCTCCCCTTTCTCTCTTTATTTCTCATCCTTAGCGGTCAACGAGACCAAAAAGTTGCTCTAGACCCCTTCCTCATCTGTCTTCCTCCCTTCGAATCGTAGTCCTTCGAGAATCTTTCTGGAATTAGCTCGAATCACTGCACAGAGACGTCTGAGATTGCTCCAATTCTGATCCCCTTTCCTCCTTCAGAGAACTATCAGCTAAGGTATCATCCAGAAAGTCTGGAATAATAGGGAGGAAGCAAGTTTAGTGGATGTGTGGTGTTTAGGAAGCCCTACGTAGGAATTCTGCAAATTCTTGATGGCAAATAGAGTTTTTCCTCATTCCGCGTAGGCTCACGTTACTTTTACCAAGGAATTCGGAATGAAGAAAGAAATTTTTCATGATTTGCACATAATTGTTACATCGTCATTCTGAATTCTTC
>LS589904.1:60711-73381 GCA_900490775.1 Pristionchus maxplancki
TCTCCCTCTCCCCCCCCTCCCTCTCTCCCCATCGCTCTACGTAGATGCTGCACTCTCTGATACAGACTGGCACACTTCTCAACCTTCTTCTAAATATCTCCGCCCATCGTTTTCAACCCCGTTGCCCTCTCACCCTTCTTCCCCCCTTCATTCTCGCTGACCCCAACCCCCAAACCACCTCCTCCTATCCAAAGACAACAGCTCTGCCCAGATCACTTCTGAATCAAAGTTCCCACAGTAGCCCACCGTTCTCTCAGTCTCCGGTAATGGCAGACCCCCTGCCGGTCCTTCTCCCTCCTCCCTTCCTCCCCTCTCTCCCTTCTCTTCATTGGTCGCTGCCTCCCATCCATCTACCGTATCCCTCCCTCCTCTCCTTTCCCCCTTCTTCAAACTGGAACAGTTTCCATCTCCCCTGAGGGGGGGGGGGCGGTCTTCGAATGGTCTCTTTGTCCTTCTCAATCGAACGGTTGCACTATCTCAAGGTTCGTCTCTCTTTCTTCTTCTCGCAAATCGCAACTTTTTCGCTTTTCGGCTCAAGTTCCACTTTCGTCAAATTCTTTCTCCGCCGTTTTCTCTTCATTTTGAGCCGACAATCGAAAAATCAATATTTGCACGTTCAATGTTTCCGAGTGACTCATCTATCCTCAGTGTCTCGGATGTAACATGAAACATTCTGTGACCTTTTCTTTACACAAAAACCATCCGAGACGCTGAAATGATCATGACTCGTTTAGTTCTGAGCTCGAAATACGGGAATTCGTCTTTTCATTTCACACATTCTCAGTACGAAGAGAGTGCGTGCAGAACGAAGAGACTTGTATTTCGAATTTCACTTCCAATTATATAGTGATCACCCATGGCACCCCTCACCCTCCTCTTCCCCACTCATTCTCATCATCCTCTTTCTGACTCTTTCTCGTCGTTTCATAGTGCATCGATCCTGCTTCGGATGGCTAAAGAAAGAGAGGGAGAGGAGAAACCCTCTATCCTTCCTCCTCCCTCCCCTCTCCCTCTCCCTCTTCATTTCCCCTCGTTTTCTGCACTTTTCCAGCTAGATGCCAGCCCGTACCACGAAGTGTTTCGCAGGCATCTGTCCTATCTCTCCTCCCCTCTCCTCAATTCTCGCCCCCCTTCCTCCTCCCATTCTGCAACCCCCCCCCCTCCCTTCTACTCTAGAACCCAACGATAGATCTCCTCAACAATCATAGGTAATGAACTGATAGTTATTAGGGAAGCTCTAGCCTCCTACAGTACTACTAATGTAACCATACCGACTACCGCACTCCCCGTGACGTCACAAACCCCTCCCTCCTACCGTATACCCCTCGGGGCTTCCTCTTTCTCCCTTCTCTCTCTAATGGACAAGGCCATTTCAACCCATCAGAGCGGTCGGCCTGCATAGCTTTTTTCGATGAATTCGGGCTGTTCCTCATTGGAGAGAAGGTAGATGGACTCTCTTCATTCCACATGGTCTCTCGCTTTCTCTGCCTGATCAGAGAGAGTGCGGAATGGAGAGAGGAGGAAGATGGATGGGAGGACGTTTCGAGAGAAGAGAGGGAAGGATACTGCAAAAAAAGCTGTGCTCTCTCTCTCTCTCTCTCTTACCCTTTCTCCTCGGTTTCGCACGTTTGCACTATTGATTTGAGAGGGAGAGTCGGAGTATTGGGGTAATCGATAGATCGTTTATATCGTATAGGCTGGAGGACTGCGACTACGGTAGCACTCTCCTACTTGAGTATTACTGTAGGAGTGGATATAGTTTACGTAGAGTTACCTAGGATGTTATTGTATAGTTGAGCTTACGTTAGTTGTGAAATCGATATTGTTGGGTACTGTATGCTGCTCTAACAGCTTCACGACTATGGTAATCGATATAGCACTACGGGGTAATCGATAGTGGTCTCGTCGCGCTCTTCTCTTTTCTCTCCTCTTCATTCCGCCTGGTCGTCTCTCAGTTCTCCCTGCTCTCTCCCTCGATTTGCTCCTTTCTCTCTCTGCCCTCTCTCCTTCCTCCCCAATCTCTCATCAAGGCACACTCCCAATCGATGGTTGTGCCGTCCAAAAAACGACTGAGGGGAGGAGCTTGCGAAGGGTGAGGGAGGAGAGGAGGGAGAGGAGAGAGAAGGAGAAGACTCAATGGGGACAACTACCATTCATCCCCGGTTACCTTCTCCCGTCCTCTGCTCCTCTCTTACTGTAGCCTTACGGTAGTTGACCAGTCCCCCCTACCGTACTCCCCTTCCCCCTCTTCGCCCATTGGCATAGACGTAAACAAGTATCGTACTGCTCTCTCCTTCCCCCTTCTCTCTCCCTTGTTATTGCTCGAGTCTCCTTCAGAAACTCCGCCTTCCTCCCTTCTACTATCAGTAGACTTCCCCTATTCTTCCCTTCGTTGTCCCTCCTTCTCCCTCTCACTTCCCCTCACTCTCTTCTCCCCCCTCTCACTGCAACTAATCGATAACCACAGTTGAGGTAGTTTACAATGAAATGATGCACAAGAAGCATTCCTTCATTGAATCTACCTCCCCTGTGCCGATGGAAGATACAGAATCCTACCGTACTCCCTCCTTCAGATATCCAGATTAAAAGTACACCAAAGTGCAGCCACTATCATACTATTATTGGCTCAGAAGACATCCCTCTCCAGACCCCGCCCCCTCCTAATATCCCCCATCTCTCTCTCGACTATCATCCCTCTCCTTGACTTCCTCCCTTCGAATCGACAAGCACAGTAGAGGTAGTATTGAATGTTGCAATGCCCCCGATGGGAATCATTTGCATATTCACACTGCCTCCCCTGTGACGATGAATAGAGAAGGACTGTATCCTACCGTACCCCTCCCTCTTCCCTTTTCCCCCTTAGGACCCTAAGGAAAAACAGGATGAGTCAGATTCCTCGAGCATCTTGACACTCTCCTACTCTCTCATTACTAGAAACTCTTCCTTGGCTCCGCCCCCTGACTATCAGTCCCTCCCATTAGCTCCTCCCCCTTCATCCCCATCCCCATCCCCCTTCAGTCTCCTCTCAACGCTGACGGCATCTTCCCCTCCCCTCCCCTCCTCCCATCAATAACACAGTTGAGGTAGTTAAGAATATACGATGGAATCGAATCAGTCGTACATTCTACACTGCCTCCCCTGTGTCGATGGGAGGCCAGTCTACAGTACCCTTCCCTTCCCCGATACAGTACCCTTATCCGTTCGAGACCCACAGTTGAGGTAGTTAAGAAAAACCGATGCCTATCATGGAATCATTCGATTTTTCCTCTCTGCCTCACCTGTGAATATGGAATGGTAGATCCCCGCCCACCCTCCTGTCTTCCCCTGCTACAGTACCGAAGCTCCCCTTCATACAGTACCCTTCCTTCTCCAATTCTTTCTCGTACCACAATCGAATGAGTGACACCGAGAATGATCGACTCCGCATAGACATGGATGAAAATTGCCCGTCATTATCGATTACACCCCTCTCTAGTCTCCTCTTTCCCTTCCCAGTCTACTCCATCCTTCGAGGTGAGATTGATGCCCTCTGAAATTGGAATACACGTCATTGCCCTCTCTCATTCTAAGAAGAGGAGCTCATTGGATCGATGGAAGAGGAGGAGAGGAAGTGGATTAGTTGATAAAAGACAGACAAAAAGAGGTAGACAACCACAAAAAGTGGAGTGGGAATGGAAAAGAGAAGGGAAATATCTACTACTATAGTCGGGATTGAGAAGAGATAACATTATCGAAAATAGGATGAGGAGATGTAGACACAAAGGAATCGAAGGGGGAGTAGTCAGAATCGGATCAATGGGGAGGCTATAGTAGACATGTACGATAGCGTGTGTAAAAGTACATTTTATGACTTCTAACTTTACTGATCAACTGAACTCTGAAATCCAAAGTTTAGTTGATCAAACAGCTCTTCAAAATATTTTTTTAAAAGAACCATTGATCATTATCTTAAAAAGTTTATCAACCAGAAAATTAGAAAAAATGGATTAGCAATGAAAAACTTCTAACAAAAACCTGGGTGGATTGATAAAGCAAAACATTTTGATATTTTTGTAACGTTTAGAGTGACAACATCACTTATCTTCGCAAACAACAAATCTAGAAACGAAACAAACATGGAATATCGTAATCTCCTTATTTAGGATTCTCGGGGCACGGCAGAACGTCGAGCCAGACACCATTGACCAGGGCGGGAGAGGTGGCGAGCGCCTTGAGTGTCTGAAGAAACAAAAAGGTGTCATGGGGCTTAATTAACCCATCATCGAATTATGTAAGTGATTATTTGCATTGCTATCACTGTGATAGTATCACACCGAAAATCGTAAGTTTCTATTTGGCTCTTTGACTTCAAGTGCCACTCCTAAGAAGCTTCCTTACCTCCTGTCTATCTCTGAATTGGATGACTCCCTCGAGATGGTCCTTGTACTTAGAAGAGACCACTTCTCCGTATCTCAACAAGTATCATTTCAGGAATAAATAAACTCGCGTTAATCACTTCACTAATTAAATAATGAATAATTCTTACTGGGCGAAGTAATTGAGTATGAGACCCTGTCCGGGCAGCCACTGGTCATCGTCATTCACTCGCACAATCACCGACAGTTCCTGTAATCGATCGATACTCATCTACCGTACTCCCTCTCTACCGTACCTCCGTTCTGGTCTTCTTCTGGATGGGACTGTACACAAGAACATCGTTGTCTTCATCGTCTCCACTATGACGACGCTTTCCCTGATCAAGGATACATTACCGGACGATAACTATGGTATTCACTCACTCTGTCTGAGCCGCCCGAGTCCTTCAGAGAGACGAGGATGTTAGCAGCCTCCTCCTGACATTTATTTAGTTTATGAAATTAAAACAAATTAGCAATAATAAAGTAAATGAGGACCATTCTCTCAGCCTCCATTGCTCTCTCCAGAAGCACCTTCTTATCAATGTACATCTGCAAACATTTTTCATTAATTGTATTGCAAGATTTGTATGATGGGCAAAGTCAAAATTTAGTGCGGAAGTAATTAACGTTCGTTAATGATGCCCTGTGTTGTTTCTCAACATCAACTCACCGCGAATGGATCATAGCTGAGATTGGGCAGGGCTGCTTTCGCCCTCAGATCCTGCTTCTTGAAGTAAGGAGAGCCATCGATCGCCTTTATTGCCTGCAAACCATCTCTCTATCTCAACCGTATAGATTAAAAATCATCGCTGGCTCGCTATATCATTAGTCTCCTAGTGGAAAAAATTTCGTAATCAGAGCTTCAGTTCGATAATCCAACTGCTTACATCCTGTATTCTTCCGAAGGTCAGAAACATTTCTGAGTGATGTCCAATCTTCGGCGAACGAATGATAGGACCGAATTTTCTGCAAGCAATTGAATGTACCATGATTGACTTTTGTCGACCCTTTTCTCATAGATTTCTTTTACAGAATAAATGTAGGCAGTGAATGATTTTAATTGTTCATTGAATTTCACAGCCTTCGTGAGTGACCCAACGAGTTACAAACGACATAATTTCGAATAACCTCTGCATGAGTGGAATGAGCTGCTCCCGATTGATCAATTTCGATCCAATGCCGTGAATCTTGAAGGAAACGTCGAACGGGGGCTGCAATCGAATATCTACCGTACTCGATCGAGATGAATCGATAACTGACCGATACGAGAATTCGCTCATTGCCCACTGTTAAATATCCCTCCCTCAGCATCAACTGGATCTGCAATAAATAGTTAGTCATCATCTATCATACTTCATTGATGCCTGAAATGGATCGAAGACTGAGATCATTCTGAAGTTCCGATCAATAGTGCTCTCGAACGGAATATTGTACACGTCGTCGAAACGTCTGAAACCACAAATGATTATCGATTGATGCTGCGCTCCTTCCTCACTCGAGAAGAGCTTTATCGCACTCTTTCATAATACTCGATTTGATGGGTCCCACGGTGAGGAGCATACGAGTATCCTGCTGCAATTGCCCATTGCTCACACGACACACCAACGACTGGAGCTAACAATAGGGCCGCTCTTGATATGATTGGTCGTTCCTCCTCCTCCTCGATTTCTCTTCGTCTGATCTGCATCGAATTTGCTCTTCGTATCCCATAGACCCTGCAATGGGCGAGAGAATATAAAATCTACAGTGATCTAAATGCACCACAAAGATGTTTTAAACATCATAAAGCATACCCTGAACTGTTTGAATGAAATGTTCTCTCGCGAATCCATCACTCTGCAGAAGAAACTATCAATTCTGAATCCTGGATTTCTGATTGCAACTTGTGCCTGCAATTCCTTTTTTCATTTGATGATATCGCATGTCAATGAGACGTATTCTCCTACTAATCGTCCCCCCACTCACATCTTGAGGTCTTCCGAATGTGAGGAATCCACTGAAGGACTCTTCATTTCTGTACTTGATCACGGGTTCATACGCGAATACTCCGCATTCTCTGTAATCAATCACAGTTCGCCACTACTATCCTCGTAAACAACTAACTCCTGGAGGAAGGTCACCATTCTCTCCACTGCCACATCCACCGTCACTCCAAGGTATCCATTCACTTGCACGTACACATCATACGGTGGCTGAATCAATCAATACATCACTACCGTACTCTAACTACAGTATTCCTCACGGAAACGGGGATCACGTGCTTCTGCACTCGATGCTCCTTCTGGGTCAGCGTATTCGTTGCCTGCATCAATCGATTATACCGTAATCTCGCCTCGATACCGTACCGCTCCGTAATTAGTGAATCGAAGGATCAAGTACTCGTTGGGTCGATAGGTGGGAAAGGGCACACTGTAGACATCGCATTGGAAGCTGAATGAGTGGCGATTATCGATTTATTAAGAGGGTAGGTCACAGGACCTTCTGAAGTGCTCGACAACACTTGCTATGGGACACTCTCGTGGAATCGGACCAGCTGTCAATACAATCGATCTCCTCTGCAAATCAATTATAAAAAATAAACAAATTTATTAAGGTTGGTGTGAGAATTCAATGATGTATGCGTGAGTTTCATTTTAATTGAACCAGAAGTAGACCGCTAACTAATGAATCCTCCCATCAAACTCACGTTTCTCTCGCATCTCTCCTGAAACTTCATCAAGTGGATTGGCGGATCTCTCTTCATCTCTCGATTATCCATCACCGAATGAGTAATAACCACTGATTCACTCGAACCTCAATACAACTCCTTCCATAATTTCTCACTATTCTCACTCACTATCCGAAGTTTCTTCCGTCAATTCACCCTCTTCGTCCTCCATCCAATCCCTGCCAATCGATAATCAACACATTCCAAATACAGTACTCACTCGTGCAATGTCAATTTCTCCCTGCTTACAGTGATCGAGTTGCGAGTGACTGCTTTGTCTCTCTGAGAATACCTTATAAATCACGGCAATGTGCCATTTCACTCACGTCTCTTCTGGAAACGAACTTGACCCTCGCAGTACCGTGCTCGCCATACAACCAAGACAGATTGCATCTACCGAATCTGAGAGAACTCTTAATCGATATGTGAATGAATGGCACGTCTTACCTATCCTTCAGTTCCCGTTCGATTCTCTCAGCATCCAATCGGTTGGGAATTCCTTTGACCAGAATGGTATCCGGATTGATTCGTCTCTTATTCTTCTTCTTCTTCTGAGGAGAGTAATCTCTCGATCTTCGCTTGTCCCAAAGTATGGGCGACTGAAATGAAACACCCATTTGCGTAGTTCAGAAACATAACCAAAATTTATCGAGTTCGCGTTTCAGTGCCGATCAAGGGGACCGTTTAAAATCATGGTGCTTGCAATACAAAACTAATTAGTCTGATTCCACCAGCTTTGCGAATTCTCTTATTTATCTCATTCCTCCTCCACCTGCGCGGTCTTCCCGGTGAATTTTGATGAGTTTTGCGGTTGTTCGGGGTCCATATCGTGAGTTTTCGTTTTTTTTTATCGAAGACTGATCCTCATAAAACATGTGTTAATGCACTGTTAATGTAGCATGCACTGTTAGTTTTACGCGTCCTTCTCTGATTATCCCTCACCGTCATTGTTCTCCATGGAGACATGCTCTCTTCGCTTCTCACATCTCTTCTATCCTCATCTTCCTCCGACGATTCAATCCGATGTCTCGGGAATCGAGGGGGTATTGAGGGCGGAGGAGTCTACAATGCCCATTTATCGCTTTGTATAATGGACCAATCAATACCACAGTAGGCGGTTCATAGTAGTCTGATACGGTGGGTTCTTTTGTCGATTCTATCGGCATAGTTTTAGATGCCCTGTGCATCTGACTCTCTTTCACAGCTTGATCGATCCTCTCCTCTTCTTCCTTCTCGTAAAGAGTCTTTTCATTAATATTTCTCCTCGACATATCATACGAATCTTCCAGTATCGAGCTTACTGGACGAGAGGAATTCAGACTCTGAGAAAAGATATTGATAGACAAGTCCTCATCATTTCACTCACATCATTCGACTCAGCCATCATCATTCCAGGAGTGATAGGAGATTCGAGGTTAGAGGCCTCGCGGAAGGAGTTAGTCCATTTCGAAGGAACAGGAGAGGGATAAGGAGGAGTATTCCATTTCGTTGGAGGGTAAGGAGTAGGGACTGATGCTGGAGGAACTTCCTCTCGTGGATTATCCACCTTGCTGGATTGTCTTCTGCAAGGAATGAGCTATCGTTAGAAGGAATGACTCAATTAACCTTAACAACTCGTCGCATTCCTTCATAATAGCACGAAGTTCCTCTTGCCGATTGCTACCCGACTCATTGAGATGGAGATCAGCTTGATGGAGGGCAGCTCAAAAGGAATTATTCTGACACCTGTTGACATTATTAATTATTTCGCTATGACATTCCACGTTTATGAAGAAGTGGTTCTTGAGATAAACCTACCCGATTGAGATACAGGCACCATAGAAGTTTCAGCTTGATCAATTACCGAAGTCTGCGAAGGGATTGCCATCGAATCTAAAACTGATCGATAATATATCTCCCGCGATATCAACTCGCCTTGAGTCACTTCACGGCCGAAAGAGATATTATCGGGTGAGGCTGGAGTGTCAGGGATCTCATCGCGAGTCATTGAGGGAGCAGGAATGGTCGAATCGCGTGGATCGGCTTTAACTTAACAATATAGGTCATTACTTGATCTATTTGTTAATAAACCTGAGAGAGAGTGAGAGATACCACTGTTATCGATAGGATGCGCGATAGTGCTGTTGGTAGTAGTGTTAGGAGGAGCGATGCCTACAAATATAATTCAGTTGCGCAAAACAAAAAGAAGACACCTACCTTCCTCATCAATTTGCTCCTTTTTCACTTCCTGTTCAGGTGGCTGAATAAGTCAAACGATTAATTTACTTTCAAGTATACGCATCATACCATATCAAGTATATTATTCATGGAGAAATTTCGCCTCGATCTGGCCCTCGGCTTGGGTTTATTCGCGTCTGGATTGCTCTCATTGAGTTTAGCCAGATCGGGCTTGAGCTCGATGACACTATCGTCGTCGACTTCCTTCTTCTGAAGCGGATGAACATTATTGAAATCCCGAGTAAGATCTTTCCCTACATTAACTATTAAAATAAAGCCAAAATCGAAGGCATTGTTGGCCTCGGAACTAAAAATCGAACTATACTCACAACAGGAATGGGCTCTGGGAGATGGACACCGCGGGGGAATGGCATGAATGGTTGAGGTTGAGGAGGCATCGAAGGCCAGACCACGTATTGTATGTAGGGCATCTGGCCACCCATCATCTGCATTTGTCCTCCCATCTGAGGCCACTGCATCTGTCCACCCATTGGAGCCATTGAGCCGGTCATCATGGGCATTTGACCGCCCATCTGAGCTGGAGTCTGCATTTGTCCTTCCATCTGCGGCTGCGCCATGGGCATTTGGCCTGCCATCTGTGCCATAGCGGGCATTTGGCCTCCCATCGGTGCCATAGCGGGCATTTGACCGGCCATCTGAGGTGGATTCTGTTCAGATCTCCGCACATCTAAGACGTTTGGCCTACCATGTGCATTTGTCCTCCCATCGGCGCCATCATGGGCATTTGGCCGGCCATCTGAGGCATATATTGCATTTGTCCTCCCATTTGAGGAGCACCGAACTGCATAGGATTAAACATCTGATGAGGCATCATCTGATACGGATTCTGCAAAAATGTTGATGAAATAGACGACGTTCTGTACCTCCAATTCAGCGAGCTTAATTAACTGAATCGCAAACAAGAAGGGAATCGGAGAAAGTTCATATGCAACTTGCAATGTTTATAATGCAATTTCAAAACGAAACGAAAGTTAAGGAACACATACGTGAAACATAGGTAGATTGGGCATCATCTGATGGCCGTTTGGAGGCCCATTTAACTGCATTCCAGCGATTTGATTGTTTTGCGTGGGAGGGAAGAAGGGTTGCATCTTAAAATTATTGCAAATTTGCGGAACGAAGCTTAAAATAACGTACCATTTGATTTGGCATAAATCCATGGGGAAATGAAGCCATCCCTGGTTGCTGCGGAGTATTTCCATTGTCGCCCATTGCTACATGTGATATTTAACTAAAAAAGACCATATAAATGAAATGGAAAATGTATTTACATCCGGGAAAAAAGACTAAAAAACGAAAAAAATACATATTATGAAATCGTGCAAACCGCAATTATCCCCTCACATACCGTAATCGTTGAACATGTCGAGACCCAAACACAAACACATACGGACAGTAGTTTGTTATCTAATGTTATTACACTAATGAATAATTTATCCATATTTCGTATAATTCGCTACTGTTAATAAAAATTTTTAAAGCATATTTCGTTATACCTAGAGGCCCCCACAGCAACATTGTGTTGAGTTCATTTTGGGGATTCCTGCACCGGGTCGGTTACCTGGAGCCCCTACCTGGAGTACGAATTTCTCGCGTCTGGTGCATTTCTGAATGTGAGGAAAATTGCTCTTAGGGTGACCCCGGCTACTTTTTCGGGCACTATCGATCTATATCTACCGGTTGGAAATTTCGAAAGTGATTTTTTTAACAATCGATTAATTATGACTCAAAATTTTAGGAAAACCATGCACGGCTAATTTTTGGATCTGATGTGCACCTGTCGCTTTCGAATGAATACATTTTGCAAAAATACAAATTATGCGTTCATATGGTTCGTCCCCTCGGAAACATCTTGATCATTTGTAGTCATTTTGTTTCGTTCTTTATTCCATTCCCACAGCGCTCATTTGCGCGCGTGGAGTGGAGTTCTCCGTTGTCTCTCTCGATCTTTCTCCATTACAACGACGTTTATCACGTTTATCGGTACATTAAAATACCGTGATATGATTTCCTCAAAGAAAGACTCATTGTAATCTCTCTCTGTATGCATTCTCTGACAAGATATTCTTCTCATCGTCCACTGCAATCTCGACGTCGTCATCGTTGAGGTCGTCATCACTCTGAAGCTAAGGTTAAATACTTCTCTCTCTTCCAAAATGCAGTAAACCTCTTCCAGATTCCAGAATCTACTCCTCGGATGATGCTGGATGCGTCCTCTTCCGACTATTCTTCGATTGCTTTCTCCTTCATGCTCTTGTCTTCCTCGCCGGCAAAGATACATCAAAAGTTATGTTCGTTGTATCTTCAATAACCTTAATCGACTCGTCTGCTCATTCGTCTCTTCTCAAGAAATGAGAATATCGCAGCAAGCTGCTTCTCCGAAAGAAGTCCAGAAACCTTAAATTTGAGTTTTCGCTAGAAAGATCTTTTGCTCTTCATCTATTCATTTTTTATTAGTTTTCGTTTTCGAGATTATTGAATATGTGTGTCATCAAAAATATCAGAAAGGGAAAGAAAGCTTCACAACTTCTTTCTTCGAGTCGGGGAGAAAACAAGACAAAACAAAAGAAAAAGAATAATGAAGAAATCTTACATACCGCAATCATCCCACATACCGCAGTCGTTGAACCTGTCGAGACCCAAACACGAACACATACATTTAATTTGTTGGAGGAATTTCTTATTTTTCCAACATGTAACATTAACATATATGCATAGTTGCCATAAAATAATACCTGTGATGGATGATTTTGAAGAATCTTTAACAGGTGAGCTGTCTGTTCCAGCAGTAATCTCGTTCTCGTCCGTGGTGCCTCCAGATCCATCGCCCGGGGTCTTGGTTCTCGGCTTCCTGGTACGTGGGGAACCTGTTCCTCGAGTTCTTGGAACTCGTGTTCTGCCGTCGTGGGTGACTGGATGGCCGCTGCTATCTGTTTCGCCTTCCTCGGATGGCTCTTGAGTTGGGCCGGTGTCTTCCTCTTCATTCCCTTCAGTAGTTCCTTCTCCTGGCACGTGCGGCTTCCTGGTACGTGGGGAACCTGTTCCTCGAGTTCTGGGAACTCGTGTTCTGCCGTCGTGGGTGACTGGATGGCCGCTGCTATCTGTTTCGCCTTCCTCGGATGGCTCTTGAGTTGGGCCGGTGTCTTCCTCTTCATTCTCATCAGTAGTGGCTTCTCCTGGCACGTGCGGCTTCCTGGTACGTGGGGAACCTGTTCCTCGAGTTCTGGGAACTCGTGTTCTGCCGTCGTGGGTGACTGGATGGCCGCTGCTATCTGTTTCGCCTTCCTCGGATGGCTCTTGAGTTGGGCCGGTGTCTTCCTCTTCATTC
>LS589904.1:75319-92720 GCA_900490775.1 Pristionchus maxplancki
CCGGGTCCTGTAGGCTCCTTCGTCTCTCCACCGGGTCCTGTAGGCTCCTTCGTAACTCCACCGGGTCCTGTAGGCTCCTTCGTCTCTCCACCGGGTCCTGTAGGCTCCTTCGTAACTCCACCGGGTCCTGTAGGCTCCTTCGTAACTCCACCGGGTCCGGAGGGTTTCTCAGTCGGTTCGGATCCAGGCAGGATAGTAACTCCCTGTGCAGGGCCGACAGTCGTTCCTTCCGTTCCGTTTCCATTTTCACATCCCTGGCAGGGGAAGCAGAGGGACGGATCAGTGACCTTCTCGAGACACTTCTCCTCCTCGTCAGTGACATGTTCGTAGCCTTCAGTCGTGCAGCGAGCCTGCAGTTATTGCATCATCATCACATCGTATCAGGTAACAGGATGGGCCCGTCGCCTAACATTTCGTAATCATTACTACGGGGCCTCCAATTTCGCAATATCTTTACGCGACTCGTGGGAGATGAACAAACACAGGGAGGCCGCTTTGCTTTTTTAGTAGTGGATTGTTCTTACCTTTGTTCCATTGGCCAACTTCACGATTTGCTCGAGAGTGTGCTGGGGTGGTTGAAGGTTCGCGTTCGTTTGAGAGCAACCTGCAATTGCAAAATTGTGGTTCAAACTCCTATCAAACACGCGAGTCCTTCGTTTATCGTTCACGATAACTTGATTGAACCAGTTTCTACTATGATGCAGCTCCAAGCTGACCTTGTGGCAGAGGGGTGGAGATGATGTATCCATCGGGGGTGCTCGTGTAGTAGCAGTATTTCACCGATCCACCGACCACCCAGAAATAGTCGCCGAATTTGTACTGAGCGCCGAGGAAGGTGCAGCCTCCTGGGAACGGAACATCGCTTAGATATCTTCATTAGGCAAAATTAAACTAGCGACCTTCGGTCGCTACGTTATACGCCGGGTGGCGTGCTGGTTAAAATATGTTTAAAATACATTTGCATTTTGCACCGCTGGCCGCTAACGCTTTCCTCAAGGATTTAAATGATCTCTGAACGCTGGCCGCTAACGTTTTCCTCTAGAAATCCTCGAGCGTTTTTTTTCGCAAGCGCATCGAATGTTAGGCTGTCAAACGCTGCGGATGCGCATTGGCATCTTCCCTTGTAAAAGGCTCGTGAGGCCGAGAGCGATCCGAAAAAGTTGCGATTCCGCCACTTCGTGGCTACATCGCAACTTTTTCGGATCGCTCTCGGCCTCACGAGCCTTTCACAAGCGCATCGCAGGCTTCGCGTGTTTTAGAGTGCTCTCCACATGTGTTCCCGACTTCCCTTTGCTTTTTACTCCCCTGAAAAGTAGGCTCGTGAGTCCTCAAGTCATCATTTTCCATATGCGCTTTGAAGGTTAGACTGTCAAACGCTGCGGATGCGCATTGGCATCTTCCCTTGTAAAAGGCTCGTGAGGCCGAGAGCGATCCGAAAAAGTTGCGATTCCGCCACTTCGTGGCTACATCGCAACTTTTTCGGATCGCTCTCGGTCTCACGAGCCTTTCACAAGCGCATCGCAGGCTTCGCATGTTTTGGCGCGCTCTCACACGCAAAAAAATTGAAGAAATGAGCGAGAAAACGCTGAAAACGCGCGAAATACGAATTTCGTCATATTGCATAGTGATGATGAAATATGTGTAAAAGGTGAAAGTTTTGATCACGTGGAGTTGTTTGGCAACTCGCACGGCCATTTTGGTTGAGTTAGCGCTGAAAACGGCGCGAAAAACGGATTTCGTCATATTGCGTAATGATGATGAAATTCATATAATTTTGAAAGTTTTGCTCACGATGATTCTTTTGGTTCATCGCTCGAGTGATTTGGTCAAGTTAGCGCTGAAAACGGCGTGAAAAACGGGTTATTGCATAGTGATGACGTAATATTGCATAATGATGACGAAACAGGTATTGATTTTTTAAGTGTAACTTTTCATGACAAATCGATTGGTACCGGTCCCAGGTCTGTACGACATCGTTAAAGCGGTTTTTGACATGAGCGTGACCGACAAACATCCGTACTGACTGACGGACGGACAGACAGACGCTTTGATATTCTAGTATAGAGTAATCGGACTGTTATTGAAAGCTGCAGATACTCGATGCTCTAACCGTTCTACTGTGAATAACAATACTGCAATTCCTGGGCCTCACTCTGGGGAATCTGCACGGCTCCTCCTCCTTCGAGGGGACAGAGGAAGGCATCGTCTCCACAGTACATCATTCCTCCCGCAGTGATCGACTTGTCGCGCATCTTGCATTCTGCAAGCGAATTCTACTTTTATCTTCTCTTGGTTGATAAATTAATTGATAAGGGAATTCGTACCGATAGGTTGGATGACTCCTTGGAAGCATCTGTAGGAGGAAGTATTGGCTGCGTCGTTGAAGGATTGACCGTGTTTGTAGACCTTTCCGAGGGCGTGGCACTCCAGACCTGGAAGGAGCATTCGGATTCATCTCTTTGACTCATCACTCACTCTTTTCATCCACAGGCGTCACCGTCATCTCTCCATTCGTCGGACTCGCAGCAACAGCATAATTCTTTCCAGAATAAGTCAGAATCGTGCCAGGACCGTACAGACCCTCGCGGCCGAACTCGACTCCTGAAGTTATGATTGTGACCTACCCAGATACCGTACTCTAACCCTTCGGGATGAGGCCGAATCCATATCCGGTTTCGTCGCACTGGTAGTAGGCGGTGTAGGGTTCCTTCGAGTCGGGGAGCGTCTTCAGACTGCGGTAGGGAGTGTCGGGACGGACGAATTTGCCGGACGGAAGCTTGCATCCGGCTTCTAAACATTCATAAAAAATTTTACGAAGTGCTGCTTCACAAATGTTTGTCATTTATGTCTTTTCTGTTTCTTTTTAGCATTCTAATCGCAAAAAATCGAGAAAGCAAGCTTTGACCTACCATTGATCGTGAGGAGCATCACACCAGGGGCTGCATCATAACAGAAGAATTTCGAGCCATCCGCATCCTTTGCTGTTCGCATTCCTTTCGACAGCTTCTCGCCATCGGGGGCCACACATCCTGGAGAATATTGATCCACTCATTGATATCTTTCTGTAAATGGAGAACGAAGAGAATCGATACCCTTACCATTGGCCTGTAGTGAGTATCCCATGGAAGTGGAGAAGCAGTTTACTCTGATTCCGTCCTTCGCAGCCTCTCCAGTGAAAACATCAGCTGCAGATCCAGTCAGCGAGCAACCTTCAATCGATAATTGACCATCAACCAACCCTCTCGTGACCTACCAACAGCCTTTGTCTCTCCATCTTTGCTGATCACCTCAACAACTATCTCATTCTGCACGAATTTATCTCCGACAGCACGGGGAGTCTGTCCAGTTCCTCCTCCTTTGATGATCCTGAAGGATCGATTGACCTACCGTACCCCTCGAGATACAGTACCTTCTCAGAATTCCGTCCTTGAGGACACAATCGATCGAACTTCCATCGGGGTAGGTCGATTTCTCGCCAGCTTTCAATACCTTTCCTTCGTCATCGATACAGGCTGAAAGGATACTGTAACTATGATGATTATCGATTGAATCCTACCGGATCTCTCCAGGTAGATCACGCCATCGTCCGATTTCTTGCACTGCATACGGTAGCTAAGATGGGAATCGATCGTTTGTCCGATATCGGCGTAGAGGTCGGTCTTGTTGGGAAGGCGAAACTGACAGGCTGCAAGGGGATTACTGTAGATGCAGATATTGATCGATCGATACCGGTGATTTTCCATTGTCCTCCTTTGCACGTGTACTGGTATCCGTCTCGGATCTCCTGAGCTCCCTCCTTATCGCAAGAGAGAACGATCGATTGGGCTGAATTATCGATTGACTCTGATTCGACTACCGTAATCCTCACATAGTGTTAGTCTCCACGTTTTGCCTTCTTTCTTGCACACGAAAGTGTTTCCATTCTTGATGAATGATTTGCCCGAGGCATACACAGTCGTTCCATCAGTGCATCCTGAATTAGAGTTCGATCTTTGATATTTGATCTCTGATCTAACCAGAGCAAGTGCTGGTGTGATTCGCACAAGTGCACTTGTATCCAACGCCAAGAGTGGCATTCTTCTCGTAGAAGACTGTCCACGATTGGCCCATTTTGATGATGTCTCCTCCTCCATTGCGAGAGTTGCAACCTGAATGGTACGGTAGTATGAGCGATCGATAACTGATCTTATACCATAGAAAGAGATCTTGTCAGAGGCATCCTTCTCGAGGTAGAAGATGCCCGGATTCTTGGGATCGGGGAAGGGTTCTCCTGAATATAGTTTGAAGGGTAGGTCAGAAGGCATGGGATTACCTGCTCCATATGAAAAATATATGGAAAGAAGGATGAAGAACCCGAAATTAAGATGCCCAAGCATCCTGGAAAGAGTTTTCATATTGGAAACGCAGAAAACACTAGAAAGAAGGGAGAGATCTACTGACTAGAAACGACTTGATACAGAACGAGATGTCTCTGGCTTTTATATCGAACAATATTATGGACCATTTTAATTGTTACGACTGCTGAAGGCGTTTATGCGCTCTTCTGGGCGCTTCTCTCTGCTTACAATTTATTATCGAATCCGGAAAAACATCCAAAAAGTCAATGTTGGTAACTGTGTATCAAAACTATGCTTCCAAGGCCGATAATTTCATGATCAAATGCAGGGAAATTTTGTTACAATTCATTATGGTCCATGCTCTATGGAGGAAGAAATAAAATCGGCTCGTCCTTCACTCTTTGATGTGTACGCTTTGGCAATGGAGACATTTTGCTTGACAGTTTTAACTATCTCCCACTTTTCACGGTGGCAATGTTTCCGTTGTTTGGTTGGTTTGTTCATCTTCCGAAAATATGGTCTCGAAAGTTCATCTCTGCTCACTTGAATGTTCTCAGATAGCATCTCTACAAATTTTTGTTTATGTTAGTTGATAATATGTTCTACTCTTTTTTACATTCTAGCTTTTTAAAAACTATTTATTCAATTCGTTTGTGTCATCAAATCAGATCTTTGTCGAAGTGAGAAATCGGCAGATAAAATTAAGAATGTTGACTCCGTATTGATTTTCTATTCCATTTTTTGATATTTGAGTATTCGATTGGTCGACTAATTGAATTAGCTAATTCTTAAAGAATTTGCTTTAATTAATTCATGAATATTTTCTCTGAAAAAATCCATTCAAATTTTAAACTCCCGCAATTTCAAATGAAAAGTCGACTCGTTTCGTTGGGGAATTGCCGGCTCTGAACCGGGAATTGACGGCGCAAAGTTTATCGAGGAGTAGGGACCACCAAGCAAAATTGAAATCTCTTCCTAAAAATCCTGTTTTTCTGCTATAGGGTAATTATCGATGCAGAATCAAGATAGCGTTTCCAAATTTTTGAAATATTTTAATTTCATTGAGTACCGGATACCCACTCTAAGCCCCGCCCCCCGTGGTGTAGTGCCAGACGCGCGCGTCATTTCGAGCGTTGCGGCAGCAGTTCATCGTGTCGACATTTTAACGGCTGGCCAGATTTTTGCCTTTTCGTGCTAGGACCTCAGAAAAAAATCAGTTTGCAATTCGATACGTTTTCAAAAAAAAATTCGCGCGCTTAAATAGTTCCCACTCTCTCTTTCTCTTATTCAGATTAGGTTATCGATCATCGAATGATTGTGATTCTGCAAGAGCCTAAAGATCAGACCTCACTTGAGGCGGAGCAGTATCGGAACGGAGCGGAACGGCATCGACTTTTTTTATTTCTTATTTATCATCGAGTTTTTTGTATGTTCGCATTTTTTATGACTGATTGGGGGTTTTTTTGTCTCCCCTTCCCAATTAAAACCCCTGACTCTTAGTTGTCTTGGGCTAACAAGACATATTTTTTGTTGATAATATTTTTGCCAGCGACTGTTTTCTCGCTGCCCATGAATCTTGTTTTTTCTGGAGATTTTTACTTGGACTGGGGGGATTACGGGGTTGCAATGGACTTGAATTATTGTTTATCATCATTGACAATGTGGATATTAGTTACAGGTTTAGTGACGAGTACATTTATCTTCTGGGCAATTGATGCAATTAGAATATGAGGAGTAATTTTCTGGTTATGCAATAAAGTGACAATACAATAACGAGGCAAACGAGGCATAGGTACGCTGTACGCTAGATGTTTTCTATTTGTTACTAAATCTTGCGTCGGCTGTCGGGAAACTAGATTCCATCTCCACCACAATAGTCATGGTCTTTCATAAATAAGTGATGATCAAGCGCGTATGTTATGTTTCCTTCCCTCTCTCCATTTTCTCTCGCGCCCACTGGATCTTGCGCAGTATGGCCAATGACTTTACCAACAGGCATCAGGATCTTTCGCTTGCAAATGGTTCCCGCTTTCATATCCTTGGTGAACAATTCCTCTGTCCAAATCAGTTTCTTTTTTGTTCCCATCTGAAACTGAACTAGGGCATACGGTGTCCCTTTTTTTGAGGCCTTCCTGAAAGATAGAATAGTGAAAGGGTATGGCCGTCCGTTGAAGACATGGTCGTAATCACGACACATTTCCATCACATTCTGACCACAGAATGTATTTACTGGAATAATTGGATCGTTCTGAATCGCGCGTCTAACTTTCTTGATAAGCGCATGATTCATCAATGGAATGGAATTTTCACTCAATGTAAAATTCTTGGCTCCTACTGTTGTCTGATTTAGCAACTTGTTGCTGCGAACTTTAAGCTGAGTTTGCATAGCGTCCGTAATGCGCTGCTCATCGGTTGTTTTCCTGATGAATTGATCCAAATCCTCAGTAGATGAAAAGAATCCCCCATAAGAGAATAAATCATCGATACATTTCTCGGCATCAGTTTGAATGTGTGCAACTTTCTCCTGTTCAATATTGGCTTCAGTATACATTTTATCGCATAATTTCTCCAAAATCGCATTTTTAGCAGCTTTTCCTTCTTTCTCAAGAGTGGGTCCGAGGGCAATGCATTCAGTTAGCAATTTTTCCTGGTCATTTTCTGAAAGAGAATTCACCCACTCCATTGTATGATTCATTCTCATCATAGTTTCTGCAGCAATTCTTTCCGTTCGCATGCGTGGAGCGCGATTGCTGATGTAATCAGCCAAACCAAATGCACCTTCTACGGGGACATTGTTGCATGGGGCGGCTTCGAACGCATTTCGAAGTTTATTCGCTTGAGTACCGATTTGTGTGCACATTGAATGGTACTCTCCTCCAGGAAGAAAGGGAGAAAATACTCGTCTCAGAAAAATTGCCACAATCCTCATTACTCTTTTCGCTACCACTAAAGCTAGAGGGGTGGAAGGTTGTTTCATCACGTACGAGTTATCGTACTCATTGAGTTCGAAAATATCGTTCGAGGTTGCTGCGGTGATATTGGGAGGAGTACCATTGAATAGAAGCGTAGGATCACGCTCTCGCGCATCCACCCATTTCAATAATTCTCCGACAAATAGCGCTGTGTCCAAAACATGCATTTTCTGATCTTTCGCGAGTGTCCAAATGGGGGAAGTCAGATAGCAATCGACCAGTGCGAGTACAAGTACCTGCGCCTGGATCAATTCGCTGTCCAACCCTTGCTTCAAAGTGTCCACGCGATCGATTCTATACTTGCTAATGAAAAAGAGAAAATGGTCACGATGAGTAGTGATAATTGTGGCTGATTTGGGGATGACGTTGAATCGTTTTCCCTTCAGGGTAGGGAGTCTGACCGTTTTAACGTTATTACACTTGCACCATGCTTTATAATCCCTGTAGGTTCCAGTTATTGCCGCAGACCTAGGACCGAAATTTTTCATCATGTTTCGAATTAGTGTAATCGAACTTGCCCTCCCCTCACCAGCAGCAATAGTATTCAGGAGTTCGAATTCATGCTTTGCGAAATCTTCGCAAATTGGCTCTGCCATACTCGCAACGATATGTACAAAACAAGGGATACTTAGAAATGTGAGATGTGCACGTTTTTCTTGCGGGTTCATTGTTTTCCATCCTATGAGAATAGTAGGCAGGATATTTCTTCTGTACTCTTGCACTAATTCAGCAAATTTTTTTTGGGTGCTTGCCCGATCTCCCATCGCAACATTGATAGCTCCGATTACAAGATTCCTGAACTGGGGCGAAACTGATCCGTGAACACTCGATGCATTGTCAACGCGGTCAATATCATCTAGGATAGATAAAAGAGTATTCAGAGAAGTAAGTGCATCTTTCGATGCTACTTCTCTGATGTCAAGAAGCTGATTTCGTGTGTTTCCATCCTTATCTGGTACGCACACAATGTACGCCTGTAATTTGCGCTCGCGTTTTGTTGTCTCGTCTGAGCAAATAGTTAGGCCTCGCTGGGTGCGTTTTTGATTGTTTACTCCTTCAGCCAAAACACTGCGACTATGAGCACGTGCAAGTGCCAATTGGGCATATCCCTTGCGGCCAATAGTACTCGCAGACGGAACATTGCTCATTGTTTGACCTGACATATTCTCTAATACAGTTTGCATAGCTGGGCCAATTTTCTCATCACTGATTCCCATGTTCTTGAGAGAGAACGCAGTTTTGGTTGCACTCAGTGTATATCTCCCGCCCACTTTAGTGATTATTTTTCCAGATTTGTCTTGCATGTTCTCTTTCATGACAATATCTTCTTCTCTCAGGCGCACACGCTTACTGTATTTTCGTATTTCTGTTTTCACACTCGTTATCTGCCCTTTTGTTCCAGCCAATTTTAACTTCGTATTCTCCCATCCCTTAGTTGCTGCGTCTAGTTTAGTGTTCAGCTTAGAAATCTCCGAGTCTTTAGACCTGATAGTCTGTGATAATTGCATATTCTCACTTCTTAGCAGGTCTCTCGACACCTTCACTCGCTGCAAGCTGAATTTGCTTCTGTCTCGCAGTTTCTTTGCGTGAGAGATAGCAGAAATGGATTGAGAGCGGGAGAGGAGAGTAATATTTTGAGAACTAGATGACTCCATTGATAATGTATTGGTATGTGCGCTCGATGGTGTAGACGCGCGAGAAGGTGGGAGAGAATGGGAAGTGAGGAGAGAGAAATTGCGACGTGGAATATGCTGAATAATTTGTGGGGGAGATGGAATCTGTCTAGTCTGAATCGCATTGCTATTTACAGTTTGATGTGTCACGGAATCACTAGAAATATTACATGGGTTTGATGCCGAAACAAAGTCATTAATAGAAATACTCCTGCAGTAATATTCATTCAAATCTGAACCTTTTCTACTCGCCGCTTTTTCTCCATCTTTTATTTCCTTCGTTTTTTTCATAACTTTACGACGATCTAATGGCGCTTGAAATCGATCGATACTCTCACTGAAATATTATTATTTGTCAACGATACGATCTTAATTGAAAATGTAAGAAAAGAACTCAAAATTTGCTCACTTTGATATCAAGGATGTCAAATTTTTGTTATTTGACTTAGCCAGGGATTCAAAATAGAGTAACTGAATTGTTAAAACAATTTTTCTTGTTTTATAACATTTAAGCTAACCCAGCCATATGTGTAAGATTCTGATTCCATTAATCTTTCTATTCTTTTCTTATTCCTCTCTTCTGTGATCTTTCCGCGCTTCTAAATTGAAAAGGGTTCTAATTTAGTAGTGAGGATGGTACCTCGGGAGGCTTGACTTTCTTTTCTGGAGAATAAGGGGAGGAAGGAGGAGTTGAGACTGGGTTCTAAATGGCAAGTGAGGATACTAGTGATTGGAGAGGATACCTTGGGATGCTTTGCCTTCTTTACTAGAGAATGAGGGGAGGAAGGAGGAGTTGAGACTGGGTTCTAAATGGCAAGTGAGGATACTAGTGATTGGAGAGGATACCTTGGGATGCTTTGCCTTCTTTACTAGAGAATGAGGGGAGGTAGGAGGAGATTTGAAAGATGGAAATCGTCGTTTTAAATTAGGCGAATTAGCCTTCGAGCATAGATTAGACGACTTCTGAGAATCAATAATTAATTGTATGCTGCTATTGCCTACTTTATTGCGAAGTCTATCTTGATTATTACCTTGACTGTATCAACTGATACGCTCTGTAGAGATAGCTCAGCAGACAATGGTGGGCAGACCACCGTGTTGAGCTGCAGTTAATTTTTCCAATATGGTTTTAGAATTGTACTGTTGAATCAGGAGAAAGTCTTACCCCTGTTTGGATCTTATTTACATTTGTTAGCACTCTCAGAGGAATGGAAGGGAGAGGTGAGATGAACGGTGGAGAAACCTTCACATAGCGTGTTTTGTGTTTTTTAATAAGTGAAAAAAACAATACCGTATCAGAATAATGTACTTCATACTTCACTACTCTCGGTGCCTCCACGGGAGAGAGGGAAGAAAGAGGGGGAAATTCCTGCGAGTAAGTAATGCGTTGGGGTAACGGTTGCTGACTAATGTAGAAGAATAAATCTATACATGGTTGTTCATTTGAAACGGTCCAGCTCTCAATAGGGGGTTGGATTGAGATATGAGAAGAGAAGGAAGAGGGGAAACCTGCATACAATTTTTTTCGAGTGTCATTGTTAAATTTGTACGTTGTGAAGTACATACATCAGGTTTCTCCACGCATATCTTTTTTTCCATTGCCCCCTTGAGTAGATCAACATTGGATGATGATGAAGAAGAGAGAAGGGAAGAGACCTATAGATAATATTTACAATATTTTTGGTGGCTGATTACTGTTTTTTTAAAAATTGTTTATACCCGTGAAGGAGAATCTCTCTTTTGGAATGGAGGGGAATGAAATGCGGAATCCTGTAGGCAGTATTTTCATCATTAGCAATAATATTTGGTACTAACTCTGAGGGCGGACCGAACACCCATAAGAATGTTTCCGAGGCGATTTTCTCCGCGCCAATTTCGCCTATCCAGAGCCATTTCGTTATCTCTCGATATTCCTCAAACCAAGAAATGAAATATTTTTTCATTATCTCTTTCTTACCGATGCCCCAACGAGTGTCATACGGAGAGGCTTCGACTAGTGTACTGTCGCCTGTACTGAGTAGTGTTGCTAAGAGGTCTCTGTTTTGGCTGAATTTGAGTGTCAGAGTATCTCTCATAACCTTCTTCGATTCTTCTTCCCATCTGAACACATCTGCATCATACCAAGCCGAAGTTTTTGTCTAACTTTGTCTGGCAGAACCCTCTAATCCTGGTACCGATTGCTTTAATCTCCCTAGGTTGGTTAGTCTTCATAATTTGCTCTGCAGCATTACCATCGTCAAAGAAGACTGCCTTCTTAAACCTGAGAATGTAAAAATTCAGTGAAGTCAGACCCCTCGAGACTCACATATATCTCTGCTCTGAGCAAGAGAAATGGAGACCTGTTTCACTATCGTAGAATTTGCAGACATGAAAGTTCGAAAAAGGACTTTCCTTAGTAAAAAATAACACCATGGGCAGGCCATCTGCATCTGTCACGTACGACGTCATGCTAAAGAGGGAAGAGGGACATAATATGGAACTCAGAAATGCAGAAATGCAGAAATACACAATATGCGATTGAAAAAAGAAATGAAATGTGATGCGTATTACCGCAATTATTCGGGAAAATTCGATAAATCGATAGTCATATGAAATACCGTAGTCCTCAAAAATGTGCTAGCTTCTCCCTTTATTTTGACAGGGAATGGCGAATTCGATTTTTCTAATTTTTTCATCAAACTTCCCTCACAAGTCATAGAACATATTTCAAAAGGAACCGTAGAGGCGCATCTCTTGAATCGTCCGCAAATTAATTTAAAAGTAAAGAATGTCTGTTTCGATAATTCCATCGAATTTTTTAAGTGTAAATGGCGAATTCGATTTTTTTGTTTTCTTCTTCTCTGTCTTCTGTCTGTCCTATTCTTCATTTCAAGCATAAAATTGGAGAGGCGCATCTTCAGATAATCGATAAACACGAAGAAAATAAAATTTAAACGTATATTTGAATTCCCGGGCGATTCGGCGTTTTTGACATGGCACAGACCTTACCCCGGCTCTCGATTTGTAATTTACGGTTTGGTGGTCCCTAATCGAGGAGTTGAATTCTCCTCTCGTCTTTTCTTCGTTTGCCATTTAAATTTCAATGTTATCGTCTTCTATTTTTATTTTATTGGATTGTCCTATATCGGAAGCATATTATGTCAGTCTTTGAGGTGTTTTGCGTTTCGTGTTACTTCTTAAATGATAATTTCAAGTATCGCTTTCAGGGATGTCATTGCCTTCGAGGCAGATCAAGTGTGTGATCGTCGGCGATGGAACTGTAGGAAAGACTTGCATGCTGATCTCATACACAACTGACTCCTTCCCGGTGAAATATGTTCCTACCGTGTGAGTTCTACCTTGGTTCGCCTCGTAAATCCTTCTTATTAATCTTTCAACTCGTAGATTATGTTTATGTTTGAGATTCGACAACTACTCGGCACAAATGACAGTGGACGACAGTACAGTCAACCTCGGATTATGGGATACTGCTGGCCAGGTTCGCATTCTTTTGGGTTTCACGGAATTCGCCCATATGACTCATACGCATTTGCTGACTCATTGAACACTGTTCTCTCCTGAAAATGTTGCTGAACCTGAAAGACCATTGTGTGATGTCCTAAAGAAACGTTCTCAAAATACCCCGAGGTTTTAATGATATATGGAAATGAGTGATTAGTCTTTGTTGTTCTTCGTACTTGCCATAAGTGGGATGAAGAGAGTCTCGATTGCAGGAGGATTACGACCGTCTCCGTCCTTTGTCTTATCCCCAAACAGACGTGTTTATCCTCTGTTTCTCCGTCGTCTCTCCCGTCTCTTTCGATAACATCGTCTCCAAATGGGTCCCCGAGATCAGACAGCACTGCCCCGAGGCACCCATCATTCTCGTCGGTATGATTTATTTCCCTTCCCATGAATATTATTTACTCCATTGAGTTCTCCTTCTATTATGCAAGATTTTAAAAAAAAATTCTAAGAATGGTTCAAGAGTAACAAATTGTATTGAATGCTTCATGTTTCAGGCACTAAACTCGATCTGAGAGATGACTCGACCACGATTGCTGCACTAGCGAATGAGGGACGAGGGCCCGTGACCAAGTAAGATTATTGCATTTATCTCGAATTGTTTAAAAATACATTGAAAAAATATTTTTTTTAAATAATAGTTCTGGAGGATGTCAGTTTCCTCCAAGGTCATCGCTTACGTTTTTCTTCCTTTTTGAGTTGATTTAACTGTCGTATTTTGCAGACAGCAAGGTCAGAAGATGGCGCAGCGAATCAAGGCAGTGAAATACGCCGAGTGCTCAGCACTCACGCAACTCGGACTCAAACAGGTATGAATCTACTCGATAGTCTCCCTGTTCCATACCTTCTCTGAAAGAATACTTCTTCTCTGAAAGTATACTCAATCGATCATAAATTTATCATTGATTATCCACGTCCACAATACAGGGGTATGGCAAACTATTTGACATATGGTGTTACGATATCACAGCAGGATGGAAAAGTCCACAATTGCTAACAATAACTTATTTTTACCTGTAGAATTGTCGTAACTGTCTTTGGATGGTAATATCCTATTGACTTGTCCTTCTCAGGTCTTCCAAGACGCCGTTCGTGCCGTGATGAATCCGAAGCCAATGAAGAAGAAGAAGTGTACGATACTGTAAACTCCATCGATCGACCGAGGTAATTCGATAACATCCCTCCTCATCCCATCCCGACTCAGTTTATCCCTTATTCTCCCTCCCAACATGTGGTCATTCAGTTGTGTCCCTCAAAGAGGAAGACTCGCCTTTCTCCCCCTCCCTCTCCCCTCTATTCCGAGATTACCATATGACTCCGATGCTATGCTATAAATTGTCCCCTCAAGTAGGAACTTGTCAATCTCGAGGGACTTCGTATTGTGAACCCTCAATTTTCACCCTGTATCTTCTCAATAGCCAAATGCACCCAAAATTTCATTAGCATCTCAATCGAAATAAGCTGAAATCTGATCAGTCCCATCTTGTTCTACCCCAGCCCACTAATAACTTGTTCGCATGTCTCATTTTTTTACAATGCAGTATCTTCAATTTTGTATTCCTACGTTGTTTGTATGTTTCATGTTCTAGATATTATATGTGTTTTCCTTACGATTCTACCCCGTCTGTTTTGGAAAATTACAATTTGCTCACTTGAATCATTTCCCTTTATATTTAGCTAATTCAGTGCCTCTCAAGATTTTCAGCTACATATTATACAATTTCAGCCCGTTTCACTTTGATAGCTTGATCAAATCACTCGATTGTTATACTGTTCTGCTTCTCAAGTAATAAACTTTTTTCTAAACCTGTGCGGCATCGATGCGCATCTATATTGCAGCCTGAACCTGAGGAAGGTATACTGATACTTGAAACGTAAAAACATCTATCTTGAAATGTAAACACGTCTACATGATCACTCATTGAAAAAATATCGTATTTTTGGGGTCAGATTTCAGTGTAGTATGGAACACCTTCAGATCTTTCCGATTCGGAACCGGGAAATTCAGATTGTCGATCCGGTGAAAGGTAAAAATGACGCTTTTTTGTCTGTCGTTCTCGATTCCACACCACTGGGCACACCACGACTCTTAATTATTTTTAAAATTGATTTTGTAAAATTATAGCGTCTGTCTTATATATAATTAGCGTCATTTAGTACCAGGCGAAAGAGAGTGACACGAAGTACCTCTCTATCAAGCAGCCATGGCCCAGGTATGTGTATTTCATTGAAATTTCTGTTTCGTAAATGACTCATGTTTTACTTCAGGTTTCAAGGCTCGAGAAGAAGCTGGACACGTGTTTCGAGAATAAGGAGTACTACGAAGCTCATCAGATTTGTCGCACTCTCTTCTATCGACTCACTGCCTCGGGCAAGTTCGATGAGTTGCTGGCACTTCTCGAGAAGGGATGTCTCACACTCATTCAAGGTATCTTTATCGATCTAGTTGTCCAATATCAATGTCTCTCTCCAGTGGAACAATACGGCAGTGCGTATGATCTCTCGGAAGCCTTCGCGGAGACTCTGCTCAAGAGTGGAGTGCCCGTAACGGAGCAACGATTGACTGCAATTGCCAAGGTTTGCCACGTCCTCGACTTTTTTATCACAATTCGTTCAGATTGTCAAGGGATTGCCTTCTCAAATCGATGAGAACATCGAGGATAAGGATAGACGAGTCAAGTTCATCGCTGCTTGCGTCAAATGGTACCATTTTTAGAATAAAAAAATTGACTATAACGGCATTGTCATCAGTGCTCTTGGAGAAAACGAAATTGTATGGGCAACTGTTCGAAGAACCTTTATTGAAGTTAAATTGCAATCATATGACATTTATTGAAGTTAAATTGCAGTCATTCAGGTCTCAGTCAGTCGCTACCAGCCCCGCTCACAAGGCCCGTGGCTCGCCTGCCCTCCATGGTCTCTTCGCTCGAGTTCTCTACTCTGAGGGATCAGTGGACATGGCCAGATCCCACTTCATGCTCAGTGAATCTCCCGAGGTACTTTCTGTTCGTGGTAGTCTGCTGTTGCGTGCGATTATAAGAGTTATGCGTGCTCTTTAATTAATCTAATTGACGGTCTTCTTCGCAGGAATACGCGACGTTCCTGCACGATTGGTTCGTGAGAGGAGAAGTCGAGAAGACGAACGACCTCTGGATTACAATTGCTGTCTTCCAGGTAGGTTTTATATTCAAGTTCTGACGCATGACTCATACGGACAGAAACTATTGATGGAATATTCATGTCGGGTGGGTTAAAAATACAAATCTCTATTGAATTCTCGTTTAACTAGAAAGAATCGGGTTGGTTGAAATCGATAAACCATGGTGCAGCTACATGAAAATTTGTACGCATGGCACGCTAGAAACGCCATACAGTTGAATACTCAGTGGAATAACAATTCCCATGCAGTTGATCTGTCTCCGTCGTGTCTCCTTCGCCACTCGTGTTCTCTCTTCGTACCTCTCCTCCTCCACTCCCTCCCTTCCTCCTCCCTACAAGGGGGCAGACCAGCCACTCGCCCACTTCTCATGGCTGCTACTCAGGATTGTGCCCACCAAGAATGTGAGTACAAATAAAAAAAATTAACTGATTGGAGAGACAAGAGAATCAGATCTTATCTATGAAAAGACAATGTTGAGAACAGGCATGTAATAATGACAACAGTAAGAGTTGGTTTATTTCTCTCGATTTATTTGCAGATCCATTCCTACAGTGCTCTCATCGCCAAGTTCCAGTCTTCTCTGGGCTCGGAAGAGTCGATAATGGCGTATCTCGACCAGATTGGACAGTTGTACTTCGGAGTGCCACCCAAGGGAGCGGGTGGAGGAATGTTCGGAAATCTGCTCAAGAGTTAGTTTTTCTCATTCATTTTTAAATATTTAAGCATACCTTTCTTTCTCTATAAAAACCCGTCTACAATGCTTTTGTTGTTGTGTCTCATCGAAAATTGAATTTTCCACGTCACAATTGCATTCCTGTGTAGGTTGAAAATGATTCATGAATACGCTTGATTTGATAGCCTGTGATTGTCAATGAGAAATAGTGCGAAATTGCTGAATGAAAGTTGAGAATGCTCACGATTGCAGGTATGATGGGTGGTCAGCAAGAGGATAAGAAGAAACTGCCTTCGTCGGATGATGAGGGAGAGGCACCCAAGGTATATTTATTTTTTTAACCTAAATTTTTTATCATACAATAGTAGATTTAGTGTTTCCCACTGTGTTTTTGTTCAACGTTATGATAGTTTGGTGTGTATAATTGTCTATATTTCAGGACCCCGATGCGTCTCTCTTCCAATCCGAATTGGCTCTTCTTCTTCGAGGAGACGCCGCTCCTTCTATGGCACAACAGGATGATGATTTGGATTGAGAGAAGATATCACAGATTGTATATCAGAGCAGTTATCCATTACTTTCACTTGACGAAGCAAGTTTTATCCCGTGGGGTTGTTCTCCATCGTAGCGGTTTGTTTGTTGTTTCACTTGGTTGTAGTTTCGATTGCCTTCGAATCCCCCGCTGATATCCCCCTTTCTATCTCATAATTGTACCTAGTTTCGACTGATTGTGAATTAGGTCGCATTCTGTTTTAAAACGCGTTCTCTGTAAGAACGAGAGGGGGGTGGCACAATGATTCAAAATGGTCGGATTGAGCTGAAATTTTCTGTGGGGAGTGCCTATGGGTCGGGTATGCTTCCACCAAAATTTTAGGCCGATTGACCAACTTTTTGACCTACCAAAAAATTTCAATATTTGCCCTCATGCAATACACCATTCGAACGAGCATGAAAAGTTATGACTAAAGCTATTTTTTCGTCCACTTTGGATCAAATCTGCATGAGTTCTGCATGAAAACGTGCATTTTTTTGATGTTTTCGATTTGTTACATCTTGAAGATCTCATTTGCACCGGGTTTTCT
>LS589904.1:130957-144346 GCA_900490775.1 Pristionchus maxplancki
TTTTCACTTGACTGGTTCCATTTGTTACACATCACACTCAGATGTCCCTTCTTATGACACTTGAAACATTCTGAGTTGATCCGAGGGCATCCATCTTCCATATGGCCCTCCTTTCCACATCGAGAACAGCCCGATCCTCTTGATCTACTGTTGTCTCCACTCTTGGATGACTCTCGATTGGATGATCTATTCCATTTTGCGTTGGGTTTGGAGACTGCATTCACTGCAGGACTACTTTGCCCACTCTGTCCAGTGGCTGCCTGTGCATCTCCAAACACCCTTCGGTAGCTATCAGCCACTTTCAATACTGATTCCACGGTAGGAGTCTCCTCTCCGATCTGACTCATCACATGGAAAAGAGTTGAAGTATATCGAGGCAGATCAATTCCACTCAGCAGAATCATTGCCTTAAACTGCTCTGGTTTCATATCACTGATCTGTGCATCCTCATACACTCTGTTCACAATACCCGAGAACTCCTTCAGATCTTCGCATCTCAACTTAGACATTTTGAGTTGGAAGAGATCGAGTCTCTTCTCGAAAAGGGATCTTTTGTCACCGAACAGTTCTTTCATCACAGAGATCATCTCGTCGAATGAAAGCTCAGCTGGACTCTTTGGACGGATGTGATTTCTGAGTTGCTTATCGATTTTGTCATCCACTTTTCTCAGCAGCACTCTTCCCTTCTCTCCATCGTCCAATCCACTGAACTCATTCTCAAAGATCTCTCTATGTCTCTCCATCCACTGATCAAACGTAAGTCCCTCTTCTGGTCTGTATGAGAACGTTCTTATCTGTTTCTCAAGAGCATCTATCGATGGACCTCTTCTTCCATTGTTATCAGAACATACTGAATCTCTCTCATTTCTCTCTTTCAACAATGTTTGAATCGCCTCAGCCTGTACTTCGTTAGCAGACTTCAGTGAGGAAAGTTCTTTTCTCGTATCTGCTAGAAGGGAAATCATTTTGTCCATCAACTCTCCATTAGTTGGTTCTCCCATGTTTCCTTCTTCGATCGATAATTATACTCGTTAATATGGAGAGGAGGCCCTGCCTCTACTCAACAAGTGATCGACTGAATTGAGCGGATTAAGCTCTATCACTTCTATTAGTGAAGGGGAGGCCCTGCCTCTACCCGACACGCACAACGATCGATTGAAGGGGAGGCCCTGCCTCTACCCGACACGCACAACTATCGATTGAAGTGAGAGGCTCTGCCTCTATCACGACAAACACGCAAAAAAACAAGACCAGAGACGACTGTGAGTACTTAGACTCCTGAACGCCACTGTTGTGTCTCTGTCTTGTTACTAAACACTGATTGCGTGGTACAAGTTTATCCACGAGGTAAGGAGGGGGAAACTACTAAGCTAAGGAGACAACTAGTCAGTCACGGTTCTAGAGTAAGACGGGAGCGAGACAGACTCGGGAAGGGGTTGCATCTAGTTGCACAATAACAACCTCGCGCTCTCTGTGATCAGACTAGACTCAGACTCGAGGGAGGGCGCGAGAGAGACCCGCGTGATCAGACTACACACGATCACTGGGGCGACCACAGTGGTCTTGTGAGTGGGGTAACCCTACGATACAACATTTATACTGCTCATAAAATATAAACCCGAAGTCCGTGTTCAAATCTCTAGAGAAGAATTGGTTCGAAAATAGGATGATTTCAAACTCGATTGCAAATTGAATTGTTGTAGACGCGACATTCGTTGATTCGGACACTCGACTGTGGAGGGTGGATGGGGATGAATTGGGGAAGGATTATATGAAGGCTATGAGTATGATGCCCTTCCTCACCAGAGTATTCAGACTCGGAAGGAAGAAGGAACAGAAAAAGGTGAGGTCAATTTCCTTTCAAGACCGTAGAAGATTGAAGACTTTCTTTTAAACGCTGTCTGTCTATGTCAAGGGAAAACTCAATAGAATCTTCTCATTCCAAGCTCTCTATTTACGAGCTGATTGAGAGTGCTGTCGAAATGAGGACTGAAGAGATTAAATGATGAAAATATGGAGCTGCTCCATATCGCAGACCTCAAGATTCATTAATTTCTTCTCTCCTTCAGATCGCTCTAATCGGCGGCGGTGGCACGGCTCTTCTCTCTCATCTCAGGACACTGAGGGATGGGGTGAGTCCTTCCTCTATTCATTCCCGAACAAGAGTCCTCATGCTCCCCTGCCTCCTTTGTTCTCTATCAGTGGAAGGATTCATTCATCTTCATTATTCAGTAGCACGCAACTTGCAATCCTTGAAATTCGAAATATCGAGGGAATATCTTTCAGATCGAAGCAACTGTAGTGGAGAAGGAGACGGAGGTGGCGGGATTGTCAAAGAAGTATGTTCATCGTCTTTGTGATCTGTCTAACAAGACGACACGAAGAAAATATGACACATTTACCGAAAAAAACTAGAATCTGAATTTGACAGATGGTTCGATCTCGGGGACGCGACTGTAGTGAACGAGAATGGAGTGGAATGGATGAAGGAGGGAAACGGTGAGTGAAAGAGATTAATTATCCCGAGTAGTTTTTCACCGAGAGCGTTGATGAAAGCGATAACGCCGAAGTGAATGCAACAATTCTTTCACAGGATCTCTCTACGACGTCATCTACATTGATGCCTGTGAGAGGAGATCGGTACGTGGTTCTCTGAAATGAAATCCTTGAGCTTGAGATTACTTTATATTCGGCAAAAACTTTAACGAAAATTCATAAATGAATGAATGCACAAATGAAAAAGATTCACCATTATTTCAGGCTCAACACTGTCCCGATCCGCTCTTCACTCTGGAGGAGAATGTAAAGAACATGAAGAGAATGCTCACTGCAGATACTAGAGGTCTGATTAATTTAAACTTTTGATCTTTATGATCGTCATCAATTCAGCCCTCGTCGTGATTAACTTTGAGATCTACAATAATCGCAAGTGGGAGATGCTACATCAGGTTTGAATTTTTCTTCTTTGAAGAAAGATCAGTATTTTTCTTCGTCAGTTCTTTTTGAGCGTACTTATCTGTCAAATCTGTCGAACGAACTCCTAAGTTGAAGAGATCATTTTTCTGCTACTTTTAATCAAGAATCTCAGAAATATCTAGAACTGATCTTGAAGAGTTCACTTACTCAGCAAATGGGCGTGCTCCTCTCCTCATTTCCCCACTGCGTCTCAGTTGATCTGAAGAATGGAGTGAATATGATCGTCGGATGTTTGACACGACCCCTGCCATTCTATGACAATGAGAAGTGCGGTAGTCATAATTTACTAAGTAATTATTACGGTAGTTCTTATAAATCGATTGCAGTCCACTCGCGTCTCTCGATGCCAGCATGGCCTTTATCGTCGAACAATTCTTCGAGGCGATGCAGGAATTGCAGTATGGTCTTGTCTTCAAAGAGTTCGGAGTTCATGCGATGATCAACGGAAAGAGAGAGACGATACAACATCCCGCGGATAAGGAAATAGATTAACCCTTCCTGATATCGTTGTTAGAAATACGGTTATCTCGACTTGTGATCCAGCAATATTCTTTGACGGGTACATTCACAGCCATACTGGATTCTCGAGTTGTTTTCATTTTCGCGCCAATAAACATACATTTGCTCATTGTAGTATATATTTCAATGATAATATGCAAAATAACATAATAAATTCGAACATGGATGATCCACATGAAACATTACGGTAGAAAAATTAAATTTCAAATTGGCGCGGCATGATTACTGTATTATCGATCAATTTTTGTTTATCACTTTTACGTGCGAAATGGCGCATTTTTGTTGCTTTGTGCTTTTTAAAACAATTTTTATTTTTCCCGAGGGTTTCTCGCGCGCTTTCGCTCTCTGTTCAAAGTAGAAACCAGCTCAGATCGACTCATCGCTTGGTTATTAGGGTGGTCAAGAGTAGTAGTCGGTATAGCTCTTCGTATTCCCTCCCCTCTCGAGTTCTTTCCTTGATGGTTCGTTTCTCATACCAGTTCGACCTTGCCCGCTCTCTGGCGGCAGATTTCTCACTTCTGACCTTGCTTATCCTTCACTTTCCTCCTTTCGCTCCATCAGTCGCTTTTCCGTGTTTTCACTGCGGATCACTGCTCCTTTGTTCCTCTATCAGATGGATGATTCAGTGCCCTCAGGGCAGTTTCAAGTGGCCTCAGGGCATAGCTGGAAGGGGGAGTGGTCATCTACAATCTGTTGACACTGCTCTCTCTTCGTTCCCTCCTCGTCTCTTCTTCCATCTCCCAAATGAGCACAGTCCGTTGTCTAGAGAGAGAGAGAGAGAGAGAGTCAACTCTCGCTTCTCACCTCCATTCACCCCTCCACGTTCTTCCGTTCCCCTTGTACTCGTTTCGTCCGTTCTTCCCATCTTCGTACCTATCTAAGAGTAGCCCCTCACCTTCTCTTCGTTGTTTGACTGATGAATATGAAATGGTCTCATATCGGATTTCGTCGCTTCTAGTGGACACTCGATGACCATTCTTACTTTTTCTTCCCATACCTTCCATTCCTTATTCACTTCTCTCCTCCCGTTCAGACTTCTTCTTCTCTTCCGCACTTTTACTCGCTAACCACTCGCTTCGCTTAAACGTGTTCACTTTCGTTCTCGAGAGCGGAAAAGGAGGCCGATTGGCTGTTATGCCTCCCCCTCTCCCTTCCCCTTCCTCCCCCTCTCCCCCTTCTCTCCTCTCACTCTCTACTGGGGTCTCCTTGAACTATCCCTCCCACTCTCTTAGTATGGTCACTGCCGGCTGACTCGAACTACTATTCCTTCTCCCCCATAGGAGTTGTTCCCATCTGATTGGGATGTCTCTCTCGACCCCCAGTCTCTCTTTTCCCTCCTAGTCTCATTATGAATACGCGTCCTCTCGAGATTACTCAATCTTCACCTGTCTTCCCTCCTCCTGCGCGTTCATTCTTCTCTTTTTGTCCTTGTTGTTCCCCAATCTTCTCCTCCAATTCTTCTGATGGCACGAAGTTCTCTTCTCTTCTATCGTCGCGCCTCACTGATCCTCCCTTGATCCTTCCCCAATCATCTGTCTCTATTTTCTCCCTCTCTTCGCACCAGTGTCAAGCCCCCCTCCCCGTCCCTTCTTCCAATCCGATAATGGAGTGTTTCTTCTCTTCTTCTCCCTCACTTCTCACTTCTTCTAATCGTTTTCGCACAGTGCCCTCTCTGTCTCGTTCCCCTCTTTGATCTTCCCCTGATCCATTCCAGACTACTGTCATCTCGCTCCGATCGATTGAGATTATCGATCGATCGGTCCATCGGATTGATTGAGATGAGAAGACTTGCGAGCACACTCGTATTATGGAGTGCAGGTGAGGGAGAGATGGCTATCGTTAAGGGGAGATGGGATAGAGGAGGGGGAGGGCTTGTTGGGACAGGCCCATTCTGTTCGAGTGCTACTACTTCTTCCATCCCAATCTGGATCATAATTGTGGATTGAGTAGTGGAAGGAAGGGGGAGAGACAGTTATAATGGAAGAGCAGAGAGCAACAGTCGTTCTTGTATGGGATTAGCAAAAGAGAGAAGAAGGTCGAGAGATCCTTTCCCCTCCTTGGAATGGATGGGGATAGCTATCGATGGTTCCGATCGGAGAGATGGGGTCAACTCCCCCCCACTCCCTCGTCCTATCCCGAACCAAACCAAGAATGAATACCGTGACTAATGAATGAATGGATGAATGCGAGTAGTAATGACCAATGGCCGTGTGATAATGGCCTGATAAGGGGAGATAATGGAGCAAGATACGGGGATGGAGGAAGAAGTACTGTACGATTAGGGAAGAGGTGGCACTTTCGAGTTGCAGGGGAAATACTAAAGAAAATTATTTTCGTGATAGGAGGATTGGTGCTTCTGAGATTCACGGGATGTACTAAAGGGGATCTATTTTCATGAGATGGCCTTATGTGCTCATCAGATCAATTTGATATATGTTATATGCATCAGTGCAATTGTTAAAGGACAATATGAGAAGCACAAGTGACTACGTTCTAATAACAATTCTTGCAGTATATCTGGCCTCCGTGGGTGGTCAATCGACTGCTGGGGGCGCCGTTCACTTCTCTGATTCGATGAATGGTCGACTCGCGTGGGTCGTCGAGGACCACATGCTGCCATGGACTGGCTCCTTCCACTATCTCAGGTACGGCTGAAACCCCTATTCGCCTTCATCCGTATGTTTTAAAATTTACACCACTATTAGTTGATAGCCATTTTTTCAAAATTCCGCTATTTGATGTCAGACGAGAAACCCTAATTTCCTTGATTTATCCATTCCCTTTTCACTGATCCTTGCAATGATAATGTTGCGCTGTTGCTGTTCGCCAATCCTTCCTTGATCATCGTTCTTCTTCTCCTTTTACTCTTCCTTCCTCATCCTATTAGTACACTGGCTAGCAGCCCGTATCTTAGAAGGGAATCTTCTCTTATCTCGTTGAACTACCTCCCTCCTCTCCCTCATCGCCCCCTGCTCCCCTTCGGTATTTCGTTGACTTTTCTCGGACTTTCTCGCAAGCAAATCCAAGCACTTGTGATGGTTATCCGAAGAAAGAGTGCGGGAGGAGAGGGCGAATCCGCTGTAGTCACACGAGAAAGGGACAGGGATACGACTAATCGATCGATCAATCTCGAAACAACCCCTGGCTCTTCCCTCCCCCTCCAAATATAGCTCCCTAGAGGGTCCCCTTGACTCGAGTGAGAGAGATACTCTGAGTAGAGTGGTCAGATTGGTCAACTTGAGCATGGGGGAGTGAATGATGTTCGAATTGAAGGGAGGGAGAGGGGCCATTGGGGGCACCACTTTGAACTGTCGCTTACCTCTCTTGAGTGCCCTCCGCACCTGCGGGAAACGAAAGGCTTCTGACCCCATTTAGAGGAGACATTGCACCCCCCCCCTTCAATCACAATGGCGAATTGAGATGGAAAGATGAGAAGGGGAAGCCATTGAGAGTAGATGTGAATGGAGTGAGAGGGACGTGAACGGGGGAACGCCCGACATTTGTGTCAGAGACATTTCTCCCTGAATCAGGGTTGAATAAATTTTTTTTGGAAGCGCACTGAACAGAACATGAGCTTGTATCGATGGTGGATCGAGATGTCGAGGGATGAAAGCTGATCAAGCAAAAATGATGTGAAGGGGGGAAGGGAGTAGAACCAGAAGAAGCGAGCTATTCACACGTCTCCAGTTCTGGAAAACGTTGCCAATGGACGTCTCTCCTTGTATTTCCGTGCCCATCCCTCTTTGTATTGCCCTCTTCCCCATCCCGAGTCAACTCAGGTGTTCCTTCCCTCCTTCTCTTCTGATGGTGTCTGTAATTGCATCCTCATTGTCCCTGTCTTCCCGTGTCTTCCCTTCTCCTTCCCTTCACTGGAGGTCTCTTACCACTTCTTTCTTCCTATTGTATTGCCCCCCCCCTCTGCCCTTCCTTCACTGTCACCCCCTTTGAGAGACCCCCTGATCCAATGGCAGATTATAGTAAACACAAGGGCGAGGAGGGGCAACAACAAAACTTGCGGGGACCCTGATCAGGGGATACGGTAGTAAGGAAATATCGATTGCAGTTCGCTCAAGGACCGCACGGCGCTGCTCACAGTGGCCGATTCGTCGACGGGAATTCCCCTGGGCGAGTGCTCCACGAATAGCTTCGGTGAGTTACCCGGTGATTCCGGGTTTCATTCAAAATATTAAACTTTATGCATTCTCTGTTAAGGTCTGTCCGAAAAATCAAAAGTTCTGGTTTGCTCGCATCTAGTCTTTGCGCGTTAGATCAGAAAACAACAAGGGGGTTTGAGGTGGTAGGAAGAGAGATCCAGAATGCGCCGTCATCGTCCAATCTCCACACACGGAATCTACTTATTTTGAAGAGCGGTTGTTCAAGGGTTGTTTGTATGTTTTGTGTTTCCGCTGTTTGATTGAGGAGGGATACTGGGAGAGGGAATGGATACCGGATGGGGAGGGAGAAGAGACGAGAACTGACTGACTCGATCAGTAGCGATGATTGGCAAGGAATGGGAGGTCAGAACCTGTAGGGGAGAGAGTAGGGGAAGCGAGGAGAGCGTGACCTACCGAGAGAGAGACTGGAATCAGTTGTTATGATTGGAAGAGCAAAGGGCAGGCAGTTTCGACGAGACGGAAGTGGCTTCCATTTAGGAGGAGAGAAAGGGGGTGAAATGGAAGTGGTTTTGAAGTGCTGATTTGACAGTTGAAAGGAATGACAATTTCAATTGACAATTGCAGGTGACAACTGGGAGGGCTTCTCGTGGAGTCTCTCAGCGACGGATCTGCTATGCACGGTGTCACAGGTATGAATAAGAGAGATTTGGATGATTGGATGTATAAGATATATGACTTGGAGATATTGAAACAGCTAGAACTCTTGTGATGATAAGCAAATACTGAAACGAGCAAGTGCTTGGTGGTTTTATTCAATATACATCGAAAACTGATCGAAACAAAGATGAATCTCGATCTTATGAGAAACTCCTGAAACGAGCAAATGTCTAGTCGAAATCAACTTCCATCTTCAGACGAATTCGTCTCGCGTCCGCTTCGTTCCCTCTCAATCGGACGCGCCCCGCTCATTCTCAGTGAGGATTCAAGCCTGTGAGTTGGTTAGAACACTTGATGGGAGAGGGAATTGGAGTTTCGAAATTTGTCTTAGGGGTATAAATATATTTATGATATTTCATTTGAAATAACGGGTTTAAACTTATAAATATTTAACGTAGGCGAATGCTTAATCAGGGGTAGAAGAGGTTTTTATATTAAATGCCTTGTGTTAATCGCAATAGCAAGAACTCCGTGGTTATGAGGCTAGGTTGAAGCGCGCAAGTACCTGATCAAAACAGATGTAATTTTAATAGCATTCGAAGATTGATCGCGACATGAGCGAACTTTGTGAGGATGAACAGAGTTGGAAAAGATGAAAATGCCTGGCTGAAAGACGAATCCTCCATTGCAGCCCGTGGTCCTCGATGCATGTCATCGATTGTCGTGGAAGGTCGTCAATCGACCGGCTGCCCTCCCGTCCTCTCCTCCCACGGATTCTCCCAGCTGTCCCTGCAGTGTGGATGCCCCTACTCGCAAGAGGTACGATAGATTATCGATTGATTGACCCCGAGTGAGATACAGTAACCCCGACCCCCGATTGCCGCACACAACCAGAGATTGGCTTGAGTCCTCGTCCTCTAATCGATAATCCCCAGTCCCTCGATGACCTACCCTGTCTCTTGTTCCAGCCGGCCTCTCTGCCCCCTCCCCGACAGCTTCCGACCCATCAGCAAGCCCCCTCCGTCCTCCCCTTCCTCCCCAGAAGTCCCTTCCATTCCTTCCCTTCTACTCCCTCCACTCCCTCCTCCGCCCCGGTCTTCCCAAGAGTGAGGTTGGGAGCCGGAACCCCTGGATCCGCCAGTTCCGAGGTGAACACGAGTACGGTAGGATTCTGTAATATGCACACCACGTCCAGTTTGATACGAGAAACCGCACTGTCCCATGTGAAGATTTGGATTGAATTCCCGAAGCACAGCACGAGTACCGTATATCTGAAATATTGATTAGGCTACGGTAATCTCTCTTTGTTCTTAGGTGGAATCTCCGTTCGGAGGGTCGACGCCTGCAGCAGCTGCAGCAGTGGCAGTCCATCCCTGCAGCACTCACGTGTGCAGCAATGGAGGCAGATGCACTGTCAACGATGCTGGATTCGTCAGTTTTTTTCCCATTTTATCATGATTTCGAAAATTTGGGAGTCGTTTCAAAAGGTTCATTGATACGCTGCATTGTTGATGATTCGCTAAATTTTTAACCGGTGTTTTTTCTTCCAAGTTTTGGCTGATTAGCGAAATTTGCGAATTTGGTGACATGGCAACTTTGCGCTGAGCTGGTTCTATAGAATCAGCTGGGTTTGGGATGCTTCAGTTATTCTTTGAGGTGCTCTATAAAAATACCAATAATGTAAACGCTGAGTGGAAGGGATTCATGGTGTTTCACCATAGTAAATGCTGATCGATATGCGCATGCTTGACCCTTCCTATTCCTTTCTTGGATCACTGCTCGTCTATCTTCTTCCATCTCTTCCTCCAGTTGGTATACTCTGCCCCTCGTCCATCCTCTCAATCTCCCCTCGTATACCCTCACAGTGCTTCTTTCACTTTCCTCACAGAGTGTTTTCACTCTGTCCTCTCTCCTTTTCCCCCACTCTCTCCTCCTCTCTGCCTCCATTCAGAAAGAGCATTCCATTGTTCACACTGACTGCGTGTAGTCCTGCGCCGCCGAATCAAAGAAATCGAGAGGGCGGAGGGAGGTAGATCAACGAAGGAGAAGTTGAGCCTATCTGAGGGATTGGTTTGAGGGTCGTGAATGGAGGTTTCATTGAGGGGAATCAAAGGGTGATTAGAGGTAATCAGATTAGCGAAGTTGGAGGGATTGGGAAAGAACGCTCGAGTTGAGAGAAAGAGAACGGACAAATCAGAGAGGGGGAACACTTGAGCCTGTTGAACTCTGACGAACGAGACACCCCGAGGGCGAGAAACAAAGGAAGTCTCTCGAGAGGTTCCAGATGACCTACAGTAATCCCATCTCTTCCATTCGAGAGATGCCATCAACCCTGACGACTGCTCATTGATCTGTTCACCACAGTGGTGGTCATCTTCTCACACTTGACATCTCGCTCATATTCTTCCCATTGGCCGGGTTTGCGTCCGGCGTTTCGTCATCATCAAACACGTCTCCTCATCTCTCTTCTTCACCTCATCTTGCACAATCTTCTGCACACTGACACCGTTCGCTCCGGATGGACACGAGGAAACGACGACACTGTACTCACACAGATATCCCTCCTTCTTCCGGTGATAGCCCCCCGAGGGATGGTGATATGTCCCTAGGATATAGGGGAACGAGGGGGATATCTCAGCCCTTCTCTCTCTCGATCTCGTTAGTCGAACAATGGCCGGAGGGAAGGAGGGCGAAAGCTAATGATCTCCCCCTCTGAGAATCTGATGAGAGTGCGGGGAATCGAGGAGACGATGTTTGTTCTATCTCGACCCCCCCCCCTTCCCCCCTAGAGGGAGAACTGTGGAGAAGAAGTCGAGGGCAGAAGAAAAATGACTAGAGATGGGGGGATTGGGGACTGGGCAGGAATAATGAATAGTTCAATCCTTGAGCAATTCTATGAAGGAGTTTGCAGAGGCATTGTTAGATCTGAACTGTGCCAATTGTAAATAGGCTAGGTCTGTTGGTCTGACAGTGGAGCTGAAGTTTGGAGCAGAGTGCTGGGCATCTGGTCGTGTTTATGGTGTGGGAGTAAACGAACGAAGAGCTTTTAGTAGAGGGAAGAAGTCTGGCGGGGGACTATTCGATGTCATAAAAGGGATCAGTGGGGAGATTTGTGAGATGACATCAAAGGAATGTCTGAGGGGTGCATTCTAGTCTCGTAAATCTAGCAAGATCCCCGGGTTCCTTTTTCGGTTCGACACTCAAAAAAGTAAGCGATAAACAAGACAAACGTCACTGATATGGAGGGACGGAATGGGAACTTCCTGTCTTGGGATTGATACTGATATCTCTTTGTTCTCTTTCTCTCCACTCTTCTTCTTCTGATAACATTCCATTGTGGTGGATGATTCCATTCTAGTTCTCATCTGCCCTCTTCCTTCTTATCTCCCTCTAATCACTCCTAATCTCTGCCCTGCGGCGGATCACTCTGTTTATGCCCCCGAGGGAAGAAGGCAGAGGATGCCGGGTAGATCAGAAGACAGATGATCTCCCCGCTTGTTTGGCGCTGTTTCTTCGGCCCTCGCACTGATAGAGTGAACTAATCGGATGATTAGAGGGGAAGAGGACAGATCAAACAGTCTTAGCGCACCTTCTGTAGAGGAGGAGAGGAGACGTCCCCTAGGGGGAACGGAGACTGGCTTTGTCTGTGTGTGATAGAGGGATTAGATGAGACCAGATGAGGAGAAGTTAGGGGGGGGGGGGCTGATTGGAGGGGTCGAAGGGCAACGAATGGAGATCTGACGAAAGGGGATTAGTTCCTGATTGAAGGGACTAGAAAGGAGCACAAAACTCGCGTGAGCATGATGAAATGGGTCAGATTATGTGTCTGGAAGCGATTAATCCTGAAGCTGTACTCTAGCAAGAAGGAAGTGACTAGATTTTGTGATTTTGATAAGGAGTGGGAGAAAATAGAATGATATTGAGCTTCAAAGGCACATGATCTGGAAGAAAACTGGGTGTACTTGAACATATTTTTTGCAGGCTGAGTGTGCGTGCCAGGATGGCTTTGCCGGTCGCCACTGCGAGAACGATGTGTGCGCCCAAGTGCCATGCGGTGAGTACGGTAGAAGTTAAGGGAAGGAGTACGGTACGATTGAGAAGGTTACGGTAGTTGAGTGTGAAAAGGGCGATCAGACAATTGAAAATAGCAATGGAATTGGCATATCTGAAGTAAGTGGAGCGGGAATGTTACGGGAGGAGAAAATCACGAAATTTTCAATATCAGCTGTAATATTTTTTTTGGACAAGGATAATACGTCGAACTGAAATTGGCTGTACCAATGGTATATCTGAAATAGCTGTGACGGTAATGCTACGGGTGGTGAAATCACAAAAAAAATCGTTTCTTTGGCAATGGAAATAATTATTGTTTTTTTTTTCTTCACGTCATTGCATTCTACGCATTGGCACTAGCATCAACCTTTACTTATGTGATGAGGACGGAGCGAGAAAGCGACGGATGGAAACCACAACTGAAATATTGCAGGAAACGGCGGTCGTTGCTCGGCGAAGGGAACAATCGCTACCTGCCATTGCCCCAAGCACACCAGAGGGCTACTGTGCGAAGAGGTGAGTGGGGGTACGGTAGGTTATGGTAGGTTACGGTAGGAGGAAGTACGGGGTACTGTACTTACGTCTTCTAATTAAAGAGAGGGCACGGTAGAATTGATCACTCAACGATGACGGTATTCAGGTGGTGTGTGCCACTCCGTGTGCCAACGGAGGGTCGTGCATCCTCGACAAGACGGGAGACGCAGTCTGCGATTGCCCCGAGGGATTCACGGGTCCGAATTGCAACGTCGTCGACGTCTGTCTGGGGTACGGTATCTTGATCTATCGATTACTGATCGGCATCTATCCAAACACCCAAGGTTTCACTCTAAAATGATTGGTCGGAACTCGTTTCCTCAAAAAAATTGACATGGTAAAGGTTCGGCCACATCAAGCGATTTTACAGTCGAAAGCGACTACGCTAGGTGGTGCTCGTCGGTGGGCCGACTTGCTCGCTGGGAATACGATACCCTTGCTTTCCCAATGCTTCTAGGGCACGTTACCTTTTGCAACCGAAGTCACTACCAATTTACCGACCCCGGAGGGATAGAGGGCTTGGTTGGCCTGGGTG
>LS589904.1:159955-171280 GCA_900490775.1 Pristionchus maxplancki
CCTCTCCTCCCCTTCTCACATCATTCCGAATCACGAGTCGGCCTGCTGCATAATGCAATGCAATGTGCACCTCTCTCTGCTCACCCCTCTCGATACCCTGAATCCCGGTAGAGGAGTCATCGTAGCAACGTGTTGCTTATGGGCATCCGTAGCCTCTCCCTCCCTTTCTTCCCCTACTTCTCCTCCTCATTCTCCTTCCCCTGAATGTGAAACATCGTATGGGGGTCGATGCATGAGTGGGTCTTCTTTTTATACGACGACGATGTCCTCTTCGAGTGATCTCTATTCCCGTCCCTTCCCCGTATCCCTCGTGTCGCTTCTCTCAGAATGCGTGATGTGATGATGTCGTCGTTGAGAGAGGTGTCTGGAAGGTGTTTGGAAGCTTGCAAATGTGTCTCCCTTCTCCCGTGGAGATTCTGAGAGACGACAAGTGTCATGGCAACGAGGAAAGGTTGCAATTTGGGGGTGGATGACGTTGTCGTTGAGAAGGGAGAAGAAGATAGTGGACCTCGTCTTAAAGGAGAGCTGAGCTGGTTCGTTAGTGGGGCACTCTCAGCCGGTGAGAAACCCCACGGACTGCAATAAGCACTTCTATTCATGGACTGGCTATTTATGAGTCCTTCTCCCATCACCGAGAAGACTTTTCTCGCTGATTCCTCTCACGATCACTCAAGATTCTATTCCTGCTCTGTCTCTCCTTTTCTGACTTTTCCGCTCGATTTGCCACGAAACATCGCGCATTTTGTGTGTTCGTGCGAAAGCGAATCGTCATCATGCGGTTCTTGACACCGATGTAGAGGCGTTTCTCCACTTTCCCTCTCCTGGGAGAGAGGAAGGAGTACAACACTCTCAACGATGACGACCATCTGAACACTTTTATGTCCGACCACAACGTCCCCTTGACCTCCTCCACCCCAGTCCCCGACTGATGGGCTACAGTACCCCTTTTTCCCCCTTCTCTCCTTCTCTGACCCCTCTCTCATCCTTTCCCATCCTTGCAACAGTTCTCCCTTCTCTTCCCTAATATCATGCGCTCCTCTCGTCATTTGTCGATTTCTCAGTCAAAATAAGGCGGAAATGTCAAGGGAGAAGAGGATATGTTGTTCTTTTATAATAGGGAGACAATGAGATGCAGAATCGGCGCGGAAATTGGATGTGATATCATGGAGAGGGGAAGGAATATATAAGGGGGGGGGGAAGAAGCCTCGTCCCCCTTCTAAGAAAGGAGTGTAGAAAGTGCCCCCATCTCTACTGCCATCCATCCCATTCCGAGTGTCCATCAGAGACCCCTCTCTCAATATCCTCCTCCTTGCCTTTTCCTAGTCTCTAGTATGTTTCAATGGCTTATTGGATATCCCCCTTCATTGCCCCTGTTTCTACTCCTTTGTTCTCTAGACTTGAATGTACCCAACGACCACGCGTGCATTAGTTGGCTCTCTGATGTTTCGTTGTTGTTGTGTAAGTGTTCGATCCCCGTCCCTCCATCCCTCTGAAATCCCCTCCCCCGTCCTCCTCCTCCCTCTCTGATGATCTCATTTAATGAGATTGAACCGAGTGCCAATCCTCAATGGTCTCCACCTACACAGTAGCACGCAGATTATCCCTCTCCCATCCATCCTCAATCCCATTTTGTGAGGGGAGGAGACGTCACAATGCATCGTGCTCCCCCTGCATGATTTGCTACTGTTCTGATCTCTCGCCATTTAAACCGCTAATATCAACCGACGCCATAGTGTATCTCCCTCTCCCTCACTCCTTCTTCTCCTTCTTCTCTGTTCTTCTCCCATCATCGTTTATTTCTCTCATCTCGATTCATCACCTTCCCATTGACAAAGAGAAGCAAAAGCAATCTCCCGTCATGTCTACCTCTCCTCCTCCCTCTCTGATTCCTCCTCCCTCCTTCTCACTTCTTCTTCCGTTCGACATACTTCGTCGACCGACCTTTCCCTTCTCCTCCTCCCTCTCCCTCCTCTTCTCTCGTCACGACATCACACCTAATCTGACGCCAGAATGTTGTCGAGGGAAGGGGAGAAGAAGAGGGGGGAAATGGCGGTTTTGCCTCGCTCGTTTTCCTCCAACTTCTTGCCTGCCTACAATTAGATGAGCGTGATATATAATGATAAGCTAGGTCTAATCTCGTCACAGCCTTTTCTCGCTATCTCCCTCCCCTCCCTCCCTCTCCCTATCATACGTGTGATAAGCTCCGCCCCTTTGAGTGATAGAGAGAGAAGAGAGAGAAGAGAAGAGAGAGACACCTCTCGGTCTGATAGTCAACTGTGAGAACGTGCCTCGCTGCAGTGTGAGTACTAGTCGCCCGTCTGTCTACATTCTTCCCTGATCCTTCCCTCGATCGATACTCCCAATCGATACAGTACCCTACCGTACACTCCCTTCCCCCAGTCGTCGATGACGATCTCCTGTTCCCCTCTCCTTCATCCTCCTCCCTTCAGCGACGACAATGTCGAGGTGGCCAAGTCGATAGTGGCCCGTCTCTATTATGCTGAGGAAGCGAGAGAGAAGCGACGGAGAGAAGAAGCCTCAGCTGCAGCAGGTGCAGCCCCCTCCTCGTCCACTTCTGCAGCAGCTGCAGCCAGCGACCACCCATCCAGGTACGCTAGTCTTGCAGCAGGGGAGTACGGTGGGGATACGGTGCATAGGTCAACGAGTGTTGTTTACGCGCGCGGAGCTTCATTTTTGGCTCTCGTCGTTGAAAGGTGGGAAGAAGAAAGGATGAGAGGGGGGCGAAGTTTGAATGACGATGAGAAGGAAAAGGGGATTAGGAAGAAGATGGAATGAAGGGAGAGAAGGGTAGTGATCAGATTACGGTGATGGGATGAGACGGGCAGGAGGGATACGGTATATCAATTGATTGTTTTGTCGGCTGATTACTGGGCGGGTACATTTTTGATAATATGATGGAACTCCCCCCCCCCCATCCTCCTCCTAGTCATGTGATACTCTCCTCTTCCGTGTCTTTTCTGCATTCGTTTTTTCCTTCTTTCTTGTTCGTTCCTCCATCGTTCTTGTTTTTACTGTACTCTCTCCTCTCCTCTCCCCTCTTGATAGTTCCCACTCCGGAAAGAACCCACCAGTGAATGGAGGGTAGCATGGGCACCCGATTGGAGGCAAACTAACGAGAAGAAGGGAGGGGAAACTCGATAGGAAGGGGTGCGATCGAGGAGAGATGTTAGATGCCTTTCCAATATCTAGGACCCATCGGAGCAGCTTTATCTCGAGGGATCATCGCACTTTTGCACAGGGTTCAGATGTAATCGAGGGAGTGAATGACCCATTTGCTACATCTAAAAAAGGCCGCATAAAAAGTAGGTGGTCGAGAGGGTGAACGATGGGGGTGCAAAAGAGCGAGTAGTCGATAGTCGCGTGTACTGCCTAAGTACTACTTAGTACTAGTATGACGCGATTTAGACACTTTCGAACGTAGTTTTGCTCTCATACTCTGTAGCTGCGTGCACGCTTTTGAAACATCACTGCAGGGGAAGAGAGGAGGGAGGGAGGAGGGAGTTTAGCCAGCTCTCTTCGATGGTCAAAAGGTTGATGATAGAGAGAAGATGGAGGAGGAGGAGGAGTGGTAGTGTGGGAAAGTGACATCATGAGCGGATCGCATTGAGATATCCATTCCCACTCTTATCCTCTCTCCCAATAAACCATCCACCAATAGATAGATCCCCCTCCTCCCCTCCTCCCTCCTCCTCTCCTCCTCTAGAGGTCCCAGCAACCCGACCAAAACGACCTTCTTCCCGCATACTCGTCAGCACTCTTTTGCCTATGGGGGATGAGTAAATTAGAGGCGATGGAACCGGAAAGGGGGGAGGAGGGGGATCTCAATCCATAGGAATAGTCTATGCCGCCCGTTGTTGTACAGTGACATAACCATGCTTGAGGCTATCAGTGGGAAGGAAAGGACAGCTGTTTTGTCGCCCCTCTATCAATCAATCACTCTCCTGCAGCAAGGGAAGGGAAGGGGGAGGTGCAGGAAGGGGGCGGAGTCTCTATCTCTCCGGTGGATCACAAGGGGCGGAGCTAGAGGGGGAACGACGATCGAAGGGGGGACAGGACACATACATCGCATCTCTAGTTGCCGCGAGTCTAGTCTCCCTGGATCTACCGTATCCCTACCGTATCCCCCTATCAAATATATCCCCCCCCCTCTACAGTACTCCACACAATGGCAACGATGGAGGCATTGACCCCTCTTGACCCGCTGTTCCTCTTCAGTTCTATGAGGGATGAGGTGCTGTCTGAGTGTCTTCCCTCGACGTTCGACGCCATCTCCCTCGCCTCTTCCTCGGGCGTCTCGTCGGCGTCGTCATCTTCATCCTCTTCATCGACGTCATCGACGAGGGAACAACCCATCTACGACGTCTTCCTCGGAGGATCCTGCGGAAATACCGTGAGTGAGGGGGGGACAGGGATAGGGCACGGGGTCATTATGGTAACTACTGAAAGGGGTTTCCACTGAATTTGATGAATAATGATGGCACACATGTAGCATTTGAGATCCCACGTTCCAATACGTGATTTCTACGATATGATCCGGGATCCAAACAATGGGATCAGAAAACGATCAATTGGCTGAGAGGGTGACTAGGCACTCGGTTAGTTCTGGAATGGGAGTTCCGTGCTGTAGTATGATAATGAGTAAGCTAAGAGGTGAGTCAGAGGGAAAGCCAAGAGCATCATCCAATGCCAGAGGGGAATGACGAGAGAGAGATGGACTAGTGTGTGTTGATCACTAATCACAGTGGCCATCGACTCTTCCGGTTCTAGGAGAAGAGACTAGTCTAGAGAGGGCAGTTGAATGGAATGGAGAGAGAGGAGTACGAGTAAGTGATGATGTGATTGGGGATGAGGATTGAGGAGAGGAGAGAGAATGATGGATGGAGTGATTGAGTGATTAGACGTGATAAGGGAAGGATTACCCCTTGAATCGATGTTGGAAGAGGGGAGAATTGTTGAAAACTCGAATGGACAGTTCGGAGTGGTCAACTAATCAATCAACTATCTATCACAGGTTTGGCGTCGTCAGCTGGTCATTCCCTTCCTCAAGAAACGCGCCATTACCTACTACGACCCCCAGAGGAGTGTCTGGAGCGAGAATATGATCTACGAAGAGAGCATAGCCAAGGAGGTACGGTGGATTATTGATTGGGGTACGGTAGGGGCTATGGTCCTAGGGATATCCTTGTTTCGATCAGCCTGCGCTCCATCTGACCCCTCCTCCTGCTTCTCTGATCTCTCTCTCTCTCTCCCTCCTCGTCCTCTCTCTGTTCACATAACTCGACAGTGATGTTTCGCAGCTCTCTCTCCTCACCAGTTCGCCATGTTATAAAAATGCGCTCAATATAGTGGATTACACCTCTCTGCCCCGTCTCTCTGCCCTCTCCTCCCTCTCTCTCCTTGATAATCGGCTTTCCCCTCTCCTCTCTCCTCCTCTTCCACTCTGCTGCTTCGGACTCGCCGTTCTCGAAACTCGGTCACATTCAGCAGGAGAAATAGGGAAATATATGGGGATGATCCGATTGAATTCTCAATGAATGAACATCACTTCTGCCGCATGACCACAAAAGTTCACGATATTTACGAGCGATCGAGCAAATCAAGAGGCGGCTAGCAGAAGAAATGGGCGAAAACAAGAGGATGAGAATAATTCGTTCAGAATTCGTCGCTCTTCCTCTTCGTGCTCGACCCTGCAACAGTGAATGCGACGTCCTTCCTCGAGATTGCCTACTTTGCAGCCAGAAAGGTACGGTAGGGGTACGGTAGCTGAATGGAGATTAATTCAGTACGGTGCTTACGGTATCCTGATTCAGGCGCCCAAGTTGCTGGTCGTATTCCTCGGGAAGACGGAATGGCGAGAGAAGGCGCACCCTGAAGACGTGCCCGATAGACTGAGGACGTGCATGCTGTTGGACCGAATCCTCGCCGCCCACCATGTGAGTATGGGTTACGGTAGGGTTACGGTGGCTGGATTACTGTAGCCAAGGGGTACGGTAGACAGGCAGGGCGTGGAGGTGTACTGTAGTCGTGGCAGGTGCCGATGCTGCACTCGATCGAGGAGGCGCTGTCGTACATCGAAGATGACATCATCGGAGGCAAGAGTTGGATCGCCGCCCTCTCCCATCCGAGACATCGACTGCCCTTCCTGTCGTTGAGGACGAGACGAGTACTCGCCTGCGCGAGTCTCTCACTGGCCAGGTTCGGTATTTCGAAGTGATTGAAGGGTACGGTATCGATGGGCAGTCTCTTAAGATGGCGATTCAGGTTGCGTCGATCGACGACGCTCCTCCGTGCAGCCGCCGCCTCGACGGCTGACGTCGCCATTGTGATGGCCCTCCATCTGGCCCTCCCCCATCTCCCCCTCGTATGGATCGTCGTCCCCATTGTAGCCCTCAACGTCCTCCTCTTCGGATCCGCCGCCGCGTATACCGCCTTCAAGGTACGGTAGATTACTGTAGAGTATGGTACTCAATAATCGATTGCAGGCGCGGTACACGCGTCGATTGGGCGATCTGCACGGCGCGTCGGGAAGTGGGCGGAGTCGGGCGGTGACCCCCTCGGCCCTTCCCCGCATGGCTGCCGTCACTGCTCCCCTCCTCCCTCAAGCCCCGCCCCCTCGCACGACAGCCGTCGCAAGAGCGAAGGCTCTGAGGGCAGCGAGTGAGACGACCACTCCCTCCACCCTCCCTCTTCCCTTCGGAGAGCAGTTGAGGAGAAGAACAGGAGGAGGAAGGACGAGGAAGAGTCACACTCCAGAGATATGCCATGATGTGTATCTGGCCAGTAGCAGCGATGATGAGACACAATGGGTCAGTGGATTGATTATGTTAATTAGGCTAATTAGGTTAATTAATTAGGAATATGGGCTACTTCCAGATGAAGAGAGGGGCGAGAGAAAGTGGAATCGGGGTGAAGGGTCAGGACGGAGTGAACTGGGGAGGAATCTAGAGGGAGTCACTGGCCAGACTAAGAGGATTAGGAGAAGGATCGAGAGGAAGTGGGATGATGGTGAGAAGTGATATTGATGTGTATGGGGATAGGGCGTCGATCGAGAGACCGCTGAGATTACCGTGCTCCCCTTGCAGGTCGGTCTGGAGGCGGCTCCGTTCCTCGCCCGACACGCCATCTCCTATTCGACGGTCCTGGCCTCGGGCGGATATCCGACCTCGTGCCGGATGAATCTGTTGATGAAGGGATCGAAGCACTTCAAGCAGCTCCTCTACTACATCCCCTCCACGAAGACCTTCCTGAGTGGAATGCTCGAGGTACGGTAGAGTACTGTAGGAGGGGAGGGATACGGTAGGAGTACGGTGTCCTAATCGATCGATATTCCAGATCGCCTATCTGCTCGGCCATGCCAACTGGCAAGTGACCATCTGCGTCCCGAGAGAAGCCGAACAATTGGAGGCCGATAGAGAGGATGAGAACGATGAGGAACGAGCTGCGAGGTACGGTAGACGGGTTACGGTAGAAGGCGATCGAGGACTGATTGGGGTACGGTATTTATCGATTGCCTCTTTAGACGTCGTCGCAACGACTGCTACGCGATCGCCTTCTGCTATCTGAAAGATATGGCGAAGAGGAAGCAATCGAGAGTCTTCTCCAATCTCGACGACGCCCTCGTCCATGTGATGAAGCAGACCAGAGATCAATAGAAGATCTACAGTATCCCTCCCCTCCCCCGGGTACAGTACCCTTTCCCTTATCCCCCTCAGAACATGATCAATATTTGTGTGTGTTGTTGTACTCCTTATCCGAAGGTATCTCATTGTGACTGATCTCATTCTCATTCAATCCCCTCCATTTTGCCGACCTTCCCTATTTTGCTGATCACAAATCTCGCAGGGGCTGCTACGCAGTCTCGAAGTCCACAGTTAGACTGCATAGCAGCCCCTGAAGCGGACTCTCTGCTCAACCCCCTACGTACAAAATCTTCCTTGGCCGTCCGACAATTTGTTTGGAATATACTTACAATATCGAGTATTTGTGTGGTACATACTTCATTATATTTTGCTTGCTAGCTGCTTATTTGTGCACGTCCCTCCCCTAGTATTCCCCCTCCCCTCCCCTTCATTCCTATTTGTGATTTCCCCAGTCTGGTTCGCTGGCTCGAGCCTCCTTGATCTATCCTAGTTTCGCAGCTAGATCAATCACTATATTTGCCCTTCCCCTTTTTATCCGATGAACTCGATCCCTAGATTGTTATTTGTAGTGAATGTTCATCCCTGATTCCTCCCCCTTCATTCAATCGATCAGCCCCTTGTTGAATACCGTACCCCAATCTTATCCTGCATGCTCAAAAGAGACACTTGACTCTAGTCAATTCGTACTCTACCCTCCCTTCGTATCCCGGTTGAAACTTGTTGCAATACGATGATTTGCCTCCTCCCTGTCTACCGTATCCTCCCCCTGTCTCTCAGTATCGATTGAATTGAATTCCCCCGTCTCCCTCCAAGGCTTTACATCCCATAATAGGGAATTGGTACATTCTGTATAGATAAGAGAGTATACATTCAGAGAAGATACATATTTATTTGTTAGAGAAAGAGAAAAGAAGCGATAATAAATGTGTTTTTATCAATTTGTGTGTTGAAGTGGAAGCAACATGTACAAAAGAGCATGAGAAGTGAAGTATCTGACACGCCGATATTGAGCTGACCCAGGGAACTCTGGGTGAGGGAAAGAAGTGTAATGCGTGTGTTGACTCAGTTCTCGGCACGAATCCATGACGAAGTCCTCGCTTCAGTGTGTCAAGTGCTCCAATCCATCAACAATCGCAGGTGGGAAATGATTACTATTGGCTAGGGATGATGAAAGAACCAAATGGCATCATCGTTCAGCAGTGCCATTGTGAAACTGACTAAACACACAAAAAATCACTTGTTACCCACGTGGTTAGCCTTGGCGATATTTTTATGAGATTTTGAAAATTATTCTGTAGATCAAAGATCAGATTTAGCCATTATTCAATGTGTGGTCGCATAGTTCGTTTAAGCACGTTTATTAATCCTGTTCTTCTCCCGTTTGGAATGAATTAACGGGCCAACGATCTTGATACCCGTTCATTCTCCATTCCTTCCCAGTTTTTTGCACGAACCCCTAAGGGCGTGGCGTTTTTCTAGCGGTTGGTAAATCCCGACGAGAGGATGGAAAAGCACATTGATAGTCATCTAATCTAGTGTATTCCATGCGATGGTCAGATGGAGTTCGGGATAGAAAGGGTGCAAGAACCTGTACATTTCTACATTTTTACGTTTAATTTCTACATTTTTAAGTTCAGGGGATTGTTTACATAGAATATTTAGTGTGTTATTTATAATGAAATGATTGAATAATCACATCATAAGGGCAAGAAATGTATTCCTTGAAGATGATCTCGAATTCTCAGGTTCCGAGGGGAAGAATGTGGCGTACTGTGATGGATGCTACGGTGAGATGCTCACTCACAAGTTCAGATCCGCACTCGGAAAGAGGAGAGTATTCAAGGTACAGTATGGAATACTGTAGAACTAATAGTTGGAAATGATGAATTCTGTAGATTCTGAAGTTATAATGCATGTTCATTGAACATTTATTGGCATGTGACAGATTTTGATAGTTTTTTATGTAGAAACTGATAAAAAATATCAGTACTCGATCAAACAGTGGTACTGTAGGATGGCGCAGCGAAGGAGGCACTGGTAGTGAGCGACGGATCGCCCTCCTCGATCTTCCTACTGGGACAGATCAGAGATGCGCTCCGACTCAATCCCCACCAGAGACTCGTCATGCAGCCTACGGTAAGTGAAAGATTGACTATCGACTGCAGATCTTGAATCATTACGGTATCGTGATGTTTTCGAAATATTGATCGAAGGACTCCTCTGCAGATCGTGACGATAGTCTCATCGTTGACTGCGGGAGTGATGGCGAGAGTGGCAGACGACGAGAGTCTCGTCGTCCATCTCTCCTCTGTGATGAGACCACCAGAGGAGAAGGTCATCGACAAGGGCAGAGACGCAGAGGAAGAGGTGAGGAGGATGGTGAAGGAATTCCTATCCCGAGGGTATCGAATGTAGTTTGAAAACAAGAGGAAACATGTGGACAATGCTGTGTGGAAAACATCACGTATAAAGTACAGTCGTATGAGATTTCCACATGGTAGGAATTGTTCGAATGTGTGTTCGTCTTTATGTTTTCATGAGTGTTTGTGGGGGCTGAATAAAGAGTACGGTTGTACCATAACTCGGTAGGAACTGTGCGACTGTGTGTTCGTCGGTACATTTTCATCATTGTTTGAGGGATCATGAGGAATGAATTCGTGAATTCAGATTCGAGTCCTCTCGCAGTTTCTCTCCTCCTGCAAGTCGCCAACTGCCAGAGATGAGATCGTCAGAGTACTCAAGTCAGTTTCGAAAAGTCAAACGATAAACATTTCGATGTAGGATACTGAAAAGTATTTGTGATCGTTAGATGTATCTAATCATAATCGTGGGTATCTATCGTACAACTATAAAAATGTAGATAAGAAAATATTTATTTAATGTAGAATAACGTAGACGACTGTCGTGCATTTCTCCCATTGATCTTTGATCTCTCAGGGAGCGATTGATACTCCGATTGGCGGACGAACTCGAGCTGAGTACGGTGTTGATAGCTGACACAGCGGACGACCTAGCGAGACTCTCCCTTGGTGCACTCTGTATTGGAAGAGGTACGGTAGCAGCAGGGATCTCCAAGTATCGATTGATTAATTGCAGGAGGTCAAATATCCGAGATGACTGCGGGCGCAGAGAAGAGGAAGGGTCTGCCGACGATTGTGAGACCACTCAAGGAGGTGAGAAGGATTACGGTAGGAAGGGGATACTGTATCGAGTGTTGATTAGCATCAAGTAAAATCAAGTACCCAATATTCAATGAAATGGGATTTTTGAGGTTCGAGCGAAGGAAATCGCAATCGGTAATCGGATGTTTGGATGGGAGAAGAATGTGATCTACGTCGAAGAAGATGAGATGAGGAAGCCAGTGGGATACAGTATCCACAAGGCTACCGAAGACTTCGTCGAGACCCTCCACACTGAGGGATTCCAGGTACGGTAATCGATTGATTCCCTAGGCGATGCACATTCTAATCGTTATTAAATTGGAAAAGAATAGCAAAAATACGTGACTTTCGCTAATCGGCGGTCGCGCCAAAGACGCGGCGGGCTATTCAAACTCGGCACACTGTAGTGGTCTCAAGCGGAAGGAGCATAATCCCGCGAATTCAAATCTGGTGGAGGAGCACTTTCGGGGAAAATCCACTATGAGGCGTGGCTTCAGGGGTTC
>LS589904.1:213029-261315 GCA_900490775.1 Pristionchus maxplancki
GAATCTTCACGCCTTAAAAAATCAAAAACCTCCAAAAAATGCACATTTTCATGCATTACTCATGCAAAATTAATCCGACGAGGACGAAAAGATAGCTTTAGACATAACTTTTGATGCTCTATCGAATGGTGTATCACTCAAGGTCGAAAGATGAAATTTTTTGGTAGGTCAAAAAGTTGATCAATCGACCTAAAAATTAAATGGAAGCATACCCGACCCATAGGCACTACCCACAACGATTTTCAGCTCGATCCGACCATTTTGAAGCGTTGTGCCACCACCCTCCCGTTCTTACAGAGAACGCGTTTTAATAAAATATTACCAGTGATTTCCTAGTCTCTCATGCTAGTAGGGATCATGTGTTGGATTGGTCGGTGAGACCGAGTTTCAGTAGGCCCTCAACTATAGGAGAATCGTTTGGAAAGTGAGTCTCGTATCAAAATGGTTTTTATAAAATTATACGGTCTACTTATGAGTGTCTGAAGCTAGTAGGGATAATAACGTGTTTCAACGGATTGAATCATAAGCCATTCTTCAATGAATGAATCCCTTCTCAGGTGGTCGGGCAGGCTCTGATGGCAGCTCAAGCAACGATGGCGGAGGGACTGCACGTCCACTCGCTGCACAGCAACTTCCTCTACCAGGGTACAGCTGGTTGTCTGCTCACTGTTCAATTTCAAGAGTCAACTTGATTTTTCTATGTTTCATCATGATATCATATTCAAACTAAATTTGCTTGAATGATGGGTCTCCCATTTCTCAAACTTTAAAATAGTAGAATAATAAATTGCCCTTACAAATTGCCCTTTGTTAGCGGACGCGGATCGTCCGATCGTCTACGAGGTCTCTCGAATCAGAGATGGCCGATCATTCTGCACTCGACTCGTCAGAGCCAGACAGAATGGAGTCTGCGTATTCTCCACGTCAATCTCATATCAGAGAGATGAGGTAAGCTTTTTCCTTCCCATTCTCTCGTCGGATTAACTGAGATAACACCAGTCTATCCAATAAGAGACAATCTTTACAGTAATCAACACTTACCGTATCCTCTCAGCCCGATGCGATCTGCCACCAGACGCCGATGCCTACCGTACCGCCGCCCGACGAGTGCGAGGACATCGGCAATTTCATGCACAGGTGCGGTGGATATCGAGTAGTACAGTAACCTGAGTCTATCGCAGACTGATGAACGACCCGTCTACCGTATCGGCCGAGGGACAGAGGGCTGCTGTCGCGTATCAGCAGGTGAGATCGGGCTGTAGGAGTAGTTGAAACACGAAATTGGACTGATTTGGGAGAATTGAAAGATGTCGTAATTAGCCACACTTGTATTACACAGTCAGTAGATACACTCAATTATCAGCTGCTGGTGATTTCACCAGCCTGAAGATTACAAATAGTGAACCACGACCTTCTGATAAAGGGATTAATTCGCAGGTGCTCGACTTCCCTCGTACCTTCCAAATCCGCTTCATCACTCCTCGTGAGTACATCAACGTCCCTCTCGACAAACCGATGAAGTTCGCCTGCTGGGTCAAGAGCAATACGCCCATTGGTGAGTGCAAGGTTGAAAAGTTCTATTCTCGGGATGAGCATTATGAAAAATAAGTGTTAAAAGATTGTAATCGCATCCTGATCAATCGATAATCTACTCCATCAGGCGACGACAAGCACCTCCATCACTGCGTGGCTGCCTTCATCTCGGACGTCACTCCTGTGGGCACGCCCATCGGGGCACACGCTGCCAGGGGATTCAAGTAGGTCGAGGGAGGAGTTTAGGGGAGGAACTTGAGGAGCTTACTGGGTCTAGTAGGAAATACAACATACAAGTTTACAACTGAAACAAGCAATGGCTTGTAAGGCTGAAACTCGAGTGAGCAGTGTTGTGAAGAATGTATGGAAAGGGACAAAACAGACAAAACAGCCTTTGAATAATGCAATGGATGCAGACTGGGAATGGCTGCCTCACTCGATCACTCGATGTGGATCCATCGACACGATTTCCGGATCGATACTGACTGGCTACTGTATGAGACGGAGAGTACGGTAGCAGGTGAGTGCATAGACAAATGATTTTATTGTCCTCCGATCGATTACCGTAATTATTTCCTTTCCAGCTGGGAGTCGGGCACTGATCCACGGTAAGATGTGGACTCGGGACGGGAGAATGGTCATATCCTCGACTCAGGAAATATTGATTAGAGGAGAGAAAGCAGAGAAGAAGTAGAGAGATTACTGTAGCCAGTTAGATACTGTGATTATATTTAGATACTGTATGTGAGAGTATTGTATTGATTTGTCCCTGTTACTTGTGCCATTTTCGCTTTTGTATTGCTACTTGAACGCGTAATTGATGATAAATGAGTGCTTATTTATCCATTGGATCAACACATTGAAGGTTGTACAATACCGGAACAGATCAAAGAGGGGAATCAACACTTGCTTGAGAGCAAAACATCACGTTCCGATCAAAATGTTCACGAAAAGTTCAATTAAAGCGAATGGGAATCGTTTACTCGGAGTGTGGTGGGAGTCACATGGCAAATTAGGCGATCGAATGCTCCCCACTCACATGAGCATTGCCACAGGGTATTGTAAAGTGGATACACCTCCGATCAGCCACTTTTCTCTTCATTTTCAATATCCTTCGCATTGAAATGTGTCGCTCTTTTCTCTATTTATCGTCTATCGATAATTTTGTTGCAGATATTCGCAATGGTTGAGTCTATCAAACAACAGGATCTTATTCAAGAAGCAACTGCAAGAATTATATCACTGAAGATTGACACTCATCATCAGTCCAAAGATGTTCCTGAAAAGAAGAATTTTAAGTTGCTCCGTCGAGTAAACGATAAAAAGGTAAGATCAGCCGCTTTAATTCACTTTGATCTCACATTGTACTCAGGAAATCTTCAATCCTGATAGGAAGATCAAAGAGTCGTGGTCGTCGACTTCATCTGAAGGAGAAGATGAAAAAGAAGAAGATAATGATACGAGCATCGCGGTGAGATTCAAGATTCAGGCCTCAATAAACGTCTTCCCCTTCAGAAATTCATTGCCGATCTTCGGTCGAATGGATCAATTCCTGTTCAATCTCTACTGAGTGAGAAATTGAATGAGACATCTTCTTTTGGCTTCAACTGCACTGACAACGAGACTAAGAATCCTCCCTAGCTCCCTTCCTAAGATTCGTATGCTCTCACAAGCTTTCCCCATTTTCAATGGAGACAAAAAAAGATACTCGTCTCTTCACAACGGTCTCACACCGAAGATACTATCTCCGAAATATGTTCGTTGTTGAGAAAATAAACATCGTATTGAGATAAAGGCTTCTTCAATGTATTCTATCGAGAAGGGTGACTTAGGACAAGGCTTGATCCCTAATTGCTTGCCCCTCCCCTCCCCTCTCCCCCTCCCCTTCCTCCAATCCACAGTTGGTTGTTCAGTCAGGATCTGGCGCAATTGACTACTGTGAGTGACTAACGAGGGATCATCCGGGACGAGTGATGCAACAGGGGGAAGCACAGCAAACAGGGTCAGTCTGTCAGGGCAGGGAAGGGACGTGAGGAAGGGTACAGTACCCCGGAGGGTCCCGCAGGGAACGAACTTACCGTACCCCGACGCCTTTGATGCCATCATCCACTTGTCCCTCCCTTCTGCAGGTGTGAAGAGTGGACTTCGAGTGGGCGAATCTCCCTCATTTGTTCTCTTTGAGCTGCCGATCGAGTTGCTTACGTAACGGAAGAATAAGAGGGACTATCGACTAAAGAATTGAGTGGAAAAAAAATAGAAATCAGAAGAACCGGGCTAGAAGAAGTGTTTGTGAAAACAAATGAGTGCAATGAGGCTTCCTGATAGAGTGAAGGAGAGTGCAAACATCGGCCCTTCTTTTGAAGTCGTGATAAGTGCGAATAGACGGGAATGGGCTTCCATGGCATCGAGTTGGATCTTTCATGAGAAGTCATGAATACTATGGCATTTCTGTCTGCCTGACCATTCGATATCCACGTTCCTCCAGTCAGGTGAGAGGCAGCTGCAGTGGATACTCCGAAAGAGATCACTCGATAAGGTAAGCTGTGTCCTGGGGAGAAGCCATTAGATAGAAGTAGGAGGAGGGAAGGACAGTGTTTAGACAAGTCTTAGTTTAGACCAGGCTGAATTATTAGTTTATTCTTGTTTCACTGGCCTATTCTTCCCTCATTTACAAATGAGTAGATGAGGCCTCAAGAGAGATGCCATTTAGTCAACTCTCCTTCTCTCTTCTCCCCTATCCATCCGCTAGTTATGAGATTAGGAGGACCATCCCATCCAGGTGTTTATAATTTTTGTCTCGAGTCAAGGCGTCTTCTCTCTGTTTCTTCATCCTCTTTCCTCCCTCCGGAATAACTTTCCTGTAGAAATCCCACAATAGCAACCTATCGCTTACATATTCTTCAATGACCTCTCTATTATTCCTTGAATATGTCTTTTCTCAATGTTTATTTGCTTTTGCGATCCTCTGGAATTACTTCACCATAGAAATCCCATGGTTTCAAGATATCAAACTCGACGTAACCTCGAATTCGCCCGCAGGCTTCCATTTCCCAGGCTGGTAGCTGAATTATTGACAGCCTGGATGAAATCGATACCTTTTCCCGAGCTGCCACCCTTTGTTTCTCCAATATTAGCACCTCGGCCCCTCACTGTCCTCACGTTTGTTCCCTCTGGGCCCAACATTTCTAGCAGTTCCCATCTCGACGGGCAGTTGCTATTGCAAGTGGTAGTTGCTATTCTTCTGCTCCGAACACACCAGATCCCCCTCGATTCTTCGAAATATGAACCTCGCTCTGCCTATCAGTCGCCATGTGTGACCCCCAGATGGATTCGTAGCGGATCTTATGCAAGAAAGGAAGGAAAAGTGTGAGGGTGAAAGGATCGAAGCAAACATTGAGCAAACATATTCGAATAGGGATTCTTCAACTCCCAAGGAACAATGCGCCGTAATCTCGCGATTAGCCAAGACAAGGAAAATGCCCCGCAGCAGTTTCAGATTAGGAAGTGGTAGTGGATCAATGGGGATATCGCTTTCGGATGGGGCTAAGCTGAGCTCTATCCAATTGGAGGAATGATTGAGATGAGATACTGCCACGGGGATGTTAGGCGGCAGGATTGGAGGAGTAAGGAGGGAGATATCCATCTACCGAACGGTAATTATTGTCGGAAGCTATCATAGATAACCATCAGTAGTTAATGACACCTGCTCTTCAGAAGTACCGAATCGGAGGAAAATCGAAGCTAAAACCACGATAAACTAGCCTAAATCCCCCCAAAAAAGAACAATCACCAACCTGCCATCCCTCCCATCAACCTATAATGCTTCCGCGCCAGAGGGGAAACTCGCATTCCTGTCACTGATCTCGCATTGTTCACATCCAGACTCCGCCCCTTCTCGGTCCTCCCTCCCTCTCACTCTTCTCTCCCCATCATAAGCACAGATTATCCACTCGAATCCGCTGATTAAACTCGTTCACCTCATTTCTACAATATCATTACCGTGTAATCCCTCGCTCCTCCTTTTACCGCACGAATCGCGCTCGCTTCCGTTTACTTTCCTTCCAGCTCTCCATCGATCCACCGTAATCTACCGTAATCGATCGATGGCTTACCCATTCCCTTCGTACCATCCCTACGCCCATCCGACCACGTCGAGGTATGGTGGACTACGATAGCTGATCGATAATCAATCGATAATTGCAGTCGTTCTGGGGATAAGAAGAACAGCGGGAAGAGGGAGCGAACGACCTACAATAAAGAGCAATTGCAATATCTGGAGGCTGAATTTAGGGTGAGCTAACGATTCCAAATTAGATTCTCGTCGTGTAGATCGAGATCCTAATTAACGTGATTGAACTCCTTCAGATCGGCAAGTATCCCGAACCCCCGCGTCGTGAAGGAATCGCCCTCAAACTTGGATTGGAGGACGGCAAGATTCAGGTGTGGAATGAGAAAATAAAGGTAGAAGGAGAAAACTAGAAAACATTGCTCAAAAATTGAGATAAATCCTTGCAGATTTGGTTCAAGAATCGACGAGCGAAGGAGCGAAATGAGGAAAAACAGATCAAGATTGACGCACTCATGGGATCGACTGGATCCATCCCTTCAGGTTTGTGACCTACCTTTTATCGATTATATGTATTACGGTAGGATGCTGTAGCTAATGGGGAATCAAATAAGTCGTCGATTGCAGCCTCCTCAACGAACAAATCGTCTCCCTCCTCCAAAGTGGATTGCTCTCCTGACTCGACTACAGTATCTCCTCGTTGGGTGAAGAAGGAGTGTGATGCTACCGTATCCTCGCCTCCCTCAGCTACCGTACCCACCTCTCTCGCTTGCATGCCCACCGCACTCACGTGGAGTTCGCCCGATTCGTCTGTGAGTTTGATTTTGGTTGGGAATCGCCAACTGATTTTTTGATGGATCGGTAACTGACTTTTGTAGATGGCCCCGACGTCCTCTTCTCCTCCCGGGGCTACCGTACCAATGTTCGCACAGTATCCCCTCGGATACCCTTGGATGATGTCCGGCGGCGATCCTACGGTAGGACGATATCGCATCCGATCGGTTAGATTATCAATTTTCCAGATGCTGCCCGCTCATCAAATCAATTCATCTGACCCTGCAGCAGCTGCAGCCAATCAAGCTTATGCCATGCAGTACAGCCAGTACTACAATAATGTGGGTTTATCGATTTTGTGACTTTTTCAGAACTGTTTTGTTGAAATTGTTGATGAAAAATGCAAAATTTGCAGATGTTCTACTCCTTCGATCCGTCATTCAACTCCTACTTTCCTGCATCGTGATTCCTTCATCTCTCCTCATCATTCTTCACGTGTACTCTCCCCCGTTCTGTCCAGGGTTATGCCTCCCTCCCCACGAGAGATTCGATAATAAACACATATTATGCCACTTATCACCCCTTCCATTCTATTCGTATAGACTGCCAAAGGAGATGAAGGGGCGGCTTCTCCATTGCGCCAGCCACTTCACACCAGAGCATGCCAAGGGAATCACAAATAACCGACATCGAGACTTCCCCAGATCCACCTGTACGATACTCAACAGTGGGATCGGCTTACTCTCTCGATGGGTTCATCCCGGGTCATTCATACCACTCCACTCAATTACTCCGACGGAATCCCTTTGCACTCATTCCGCTTGGTTTGGTACTCTTCAAAAGGGCTAATGACGGTACTCGAGTCATGGATATCAGGAGTTCCGGAATTTGCCCTGTGGTAGTTCCAATTGAGCTTGATGAACGATTAGCCGTTGCTTTGACGTCGCTCTTTTACTTCCCGACTAATTAGCTTACGAATATCGTCCCTGGAACCTTCTTTTGAAGAGAATATCTGCAATCTTGAGTGTCATCCTTCACGGGTATTCCAATAACCGCGTAATTTATACAGTCAGTAGTCGATAATCCGATAGGTCATGATCACAATTTACTGCGTACCGTATTCTCTCATCCCTCCTCTAAAAAGGGGAGGAATGTCCTCTCTCCCTCCCCTCCCCCCCCCTTCCATACCGTCTCTCTAAAGAGGGATCCAGTCCCCTCCTCTTCATGTTTGAGTGGGGAGATTACCAGTCCCGTTTAGGATCTCCCGACAAGAGACAAAAAGAGCCCCGTTGATCCCCTTGTTTGAATGAACGAAGCATCGATCGATCAAGAGTACTGTATTTATCCTTCCTGAGTACGGTAGTTCGGTGGGTCACTCTGCCTCCTTCTTCAGTCTTTCCCACTCCTTCTGATCGACCTCGCACCGAGGATGGCTCCTTCTATCGAATCGAGCCAGTGCGCAACTGCGACCCCTGCAAGTCGACTACAGTAACCCAGTTCGGTGGGTCAGATGCCTGACTGTGCCCATTGTATTCGATTAGTCTCCAGTTTGAGTCTCTTCCTCACTCTTCTCTCCTCCAACCACAATTGCTCCTCGTGTCTCTTCTTATCCACATGCACTCGAAGATTCTCGTCCGTTTCCATCAACTGAGAGAGATCAGAGATCAACGATAAAAGATTAGAGATCAGAGATCAAGGACTAACATTATCGTGATGTGCCTTGGCTTCATAATATCCTGGTCGTCTACTCGCTCCTTTTCTCATCATCTCCTCATAGTATTGGTCCAATTCGTATCGATCCATGAATGGATTCGCGTCCACGCCTTCCTACAATTTCTTTTCTTACAAATCAGGAAGCATGGTCTTGAATCCTGATTCAGGGTTCATATCACAGTAATAGTTTGACCCTCTCAATTTTGCAGGCTCTCTCGTTATCCTTACCGGTTAGAGATCATGTGAAATGGAGAGACGAGACCAATGCTCAGATATCGGGAACCAAAATACCTTATGCAGTCTCTTCAGGTACTTGTTCTTGAGGATCACCGCATTGTCGCCCTCTTGCAGTCGTTTGAACTGCAGAGATCAAAGACCAATCCTAGAGATCAAAGATCACCGACCGTCGGTCGCTCTCTGAGATGGAGGGCGACGAGTTTCCTGAGTAGATAAGCGAGTGAGGAAGAGGCGACGAGGAGAAGAAGATTGGCGAGAAGTTCGGCGAAGTACGCGACCACGTCGCCCGCGCACCCACTGGAGATGGAGGGATGAAGGGAAGGAAGAGGATCATGGAGAATGTTGTAGATGCTTGCAGTTGCGGATAAGGAGATAGAATAGAGAAAAAGCTACTAGAGCAAGAAAGAGAAAAGACAGTCGCGACTGTAGAAAAAGATTATCTCTCGATTGCCAAACTCAGAGATAGATAAAGGTTGATAAGAAAAGATAGCTCACGCAGTAGCGTATTCGACTGGATTGGGGAAGCACTCGGTTCCCTTCGCTTCTTCCTCGTCCATGCGACCGACTGATGAGAGGGAGAAGAGGAGGAATGAAGAGAGGAACTCATTTTCTCCAAATCGATTTTCGAAACTTTTAATCCTCTTTCGTTCACTTTTGCTACAAGAGCTATGCAAATTTCTGGAGACATCAACGGACTCAACATCCCTCGTTTTAATGCCTTGTGATGCCGTGTTCATAACGGAACAAATAATGAATTGAGACTACGGGAACGATTCTTCCTCCCTAATACCTCTCCTCTCCATCACCATCCCTCCCCTCTCTTCCTGCCGACAGCCTTTCCTTCCCCCTTACATAACAGGTCATCTTCAGTTACTGTCTAATCCCCTCGCCAATCGCTTTTCCCTTCCCGATGCCCGATCCAGAGAAGGAATGGCGACAGAGACTATTTGCTCTATCCACGCATTTATTGGCGTGAGAGGCATGCCTTCTATCTCTTTTCTACGCAGTCTCTCTTTGTCTTACATTTTCAGACGAAGAATCAGTTCAGAAAGATGCTGTAGGTGACCTAATCGAGAGTAGTTAGATAATTAGTCGGAAATTCCGAGAGACACAAAAGTGACAGCCTAACTTCAAGCGCAAAACTGAATGCCAGAGGATAGTCTTTGATCTTTTCAATATCGAATCGATTACATGCCTCGTTATAAACGCCCTTTTGTAGAGGACCAAACCAAGCGGAAGGAGTGCAAAGGGGATTCCGTCGTAGTAATTGAGTGGAGTGGTATGAATGACCCGGGATGAACCCATCGAGATCGTAAGCTGATCCCAATGTTGAGTATCATAAAAGTAGATGGAGGAGTGATATCCAGCTATTTGTGATTCCCTTGGCATGCTCTGGTGTAAAGTGGCTGGCGCAATGGAGAGCGAAAGGATGCCGCCTTTGATCTCTCCATTTTCTCATTCACACCTGCATGCAAGGAGGGATGAAGCTGACCGCATCAGATAAGGTCGCACTCTCTTCAATTGACCCAGTCTCTCCTTCTGCCTGACCGGCGAGAGAGCAGGTAAAATGAAGAGAGCATTCCATTGCCCGCAATCAGATAACGATTGGACATCGGATACAGTAATTCTCCCCACCTGGTTGGCCCCCATGCAATGACTCTGATTGTTATCAGGATTCGCTGTTGGATGCTTCTCCTGATTTCTTTTCCCATTTCGAATCCCGTCCTCCTCCTCCGTCCCTATCATTTACACACGCAATCTAACTGGTCACTGTGAGTGATTGCGTAAGAGCGGAAATGGTGCGAGAGAGGAGGTGTGAACCACCAATTAGCCTGTGCCAACTCATCCGGGGGGTCAGAAGGTGAGGCTACCGAGGAGTCTCGGGTATCCAGGTCTCACTTTTCACCATTTCGATTATTTTCTGCATCTTTTGGTGAGATTCCATCAACTTTTTACAGAATTATGACATCCCTTTTTTTCAACCACAGCTGTACTTGTAAATTCGTAGAAACTATGGTAGACGTGAATGAGTCATTCGAGGAATTTCCGGCCTAGAAATTGGATGAAATTGCCTTTCTAATCTTGTAATGTAAAAGGGATGAGAAGGAGCTTGACATTTATCTCATAATCTCTTAGTTTGTCGATATTGGAAAAGAGGAGGCGAGTGGTATTGCCAGTCACGAGAGAAGAAGAATGAAGGGAGAGGAAGAATGAAAGGGGGGAATACAGTACTCTGGATTGGGAGGAGAAGAGGGCGACCCTGTGTGGAGAGAGGAGAGAAGAGCAGAGGAATTTGTGATACGAGACTGAGATCACAAGGAGAAAAGGGGGTGAAATGCACTAGAGGAGAGGTGGGAGGAATGGAATAATCAAGAGAATAATCTCAACGAATAGCTAGAGAAACACATAATTATGTACAAAAAGTGATCACAATCGGGCAGAAAATGGAAAATAATGCGGAGAACCTAAATTGAAAAAAACTAGCGATAATTTGAATGAAAAGACAATGCAATTAGCAGCGGAAAGTAAGGAAGGGAAGAGCCTTGCTAAGGTGAGCAAAGGTCTACCATTCCCTACTCTACACTCAGAAGGTGTGATGGTACTGGGGAGGGTAGGAATACTGCTGACCATTCACGAAATTGGAGTAGTCGATGTTGTTGTAGTAGTGCATCGGGAACATCTGACAGTAGTTCGCCCAGTTCATATCCACTGCAAAAAGACGAATTATTTACCATTTCAAAGCATTAAAAATGAATAAAATCTGATTGAAAACGGCTAAATTCTACAACAAAATACAGATTATTTGCAGATTTTCGAAATTTTCAAGCGCCTTTCACCGAAAACAACTCAGTAAAGGGAAGATAAACTGACTCTGAGGCGGAATAATCGGCTGGGAAGGAACAGAGATCTCTTCTTCCTTCTTGATGGAAGTGAATGCCGATGCTTCAATCTTCTCATCTTCTTCCTTCGGAGGAGTGGGCATGGGAATGAGAGGAAGCTCGGAGACCGGTTTGAAGCGAGGCTGCTGGTCCTTAGGGGAGACGGATGAGCTACTGAAAATAGCTTTTTTGAAGAGATTTCGAGTGTTAAAAGAGCCTCAAAACAACAAAAGACAGAATAGGTGCAGTACGTGAAGGTAAACGAAGAGAATGATGAGGAAAAGGGTGATTTCAACGGGAATAACTTACTCCTCTCTTCCCCCGGGAGTCGAGACCTTCACTTGACTTCGCTGCTTCGCCCTTCTGTTCTTGAACCACACCTATATCGGACTTATCAGAATTCGAAAAATGTAAAATGATGAAAACCTGAATTCGATTTTCCTCCAAATGCAGAATTTTGGCGAGCTGTTCTCGTTTCGAGGCATCGGGATAGGGAGTGATCTGAAAGACAACTTTTTTTCTTTGAAAAATGAATTAATTTCGTAAAAAATGGAAAAACAGTCAAAACAAACCTTGAATTGATCTTCCAACGTCTTCAACTGATTCCTATCATACGTCATTCTCTCCCTTCTTCCATTCGATCCTCTCCTATCCATCGGTCTTCTGTAATGGAATGGACTGACCTACAGGAGGGAGACCTCCAATATGGAAATGAGTCCCCATCCCCTTGACATAATCTAGTGAACTTACGTGGAGGGGGCGGTCGGGAATGAGTATTGGAATTGATAGAAAGAAGGAGGAAGGACGAAGGGATTGTAGGCCCCCGGCACTGAGTCGACCATTACTGAGTCCTATCTGGAAAAAGGAAGGAAGGACTTACGGAGTACGGTAGAGATCGATTAGAGGAGAAGAGAAGAGAAAGTGCTACTGGTTCGACTGGTTAGAGTAAAAGGAAGAGAGAGAAGGGAGGAGAGACTACGGTAGGCGAGAGACGAGAGGAGAGGGAAGAAGGGGCACTAAGTTGATTAAATTCTTCCAAGAAATCATGGATGATTCGTATAGTGGATTGAGTGATGCAAAGATTCAAACGAATTTCGAAAATGCGCGTGCAAAATAGTCGGAATTCCTTTCGTCTGTCACGAAAAGGTGAGTGTCGGATTATGGAATAATCATATTGTAGAAAAGAGGAGCGAATAAGTTTAATCAGCGGATAGAATGGATAATCTGAGCTTATGATGGGGAGGAAAGAAGAAAGAGAAGGGGAGAGAAGAGAGATTGGGGAAAGGACTGACGGTAGAAAGGGGGCGGAGTCTCCCTCTGTAGAAGACTGTCAACAAATAAGAGGGAGCCGTCTTTTCGTATCTGATGGTATCTCAGGAATGGATGGCTGTTCCGAGTGATAGTGCTTTCATTCGCGTCTTTTTACTAGTATCTAGCTTCTCTCTTCCTCCCTCCCCTGGGTACCATTACCGTGTTATTGATCGTTATCACTGCTTCCGATAGCAATTAGCGACTGCGTGTCGGATTGATCGATATCTACTTTCCGGGAATTGCTCTCAATTATCCATCCAATCTCTCCAGTCAGACAGTGCGAGAGAGCACGGGCAATGGAGAGAGTGTTCCGTCTCTTCTTCCTTCTGGCCCTTTCCCTCGCTCCTCAATCACAATTCGCCACTGATCGTTGTGACCGAAAGACTTCCTAATCCACTCTACCCTGTGGCCGTTCCAATCGATTCGTTAACCTAGCAGCTCACGCGTTCGTTCCAGGACCGTGGAAAAGCAGGCCCACCATCATGTTACAGTAATAATCATCTCTCTAATCCGTGTTTGCTCTCTTTACTCAATCCATTGCAGTTCTCGGTCTGTTTCTTCCTGTTCTTGCGTAAGAACCGAAGCGAGGCCCCCATATGGGAACACGATTGGGAGATTGCTGTGATAGGGATCTGTTTGAATGCTATAGAAAATCCGCATTTTTTTGTATTTTTAGACAATTTTCCAAAGATTTTCCCACAAATCAAGAGTGATGGGTCACCAAATCGTTTCTCTGAAGCTGTCATCAGTGATGGGGCACAACAACTTGCAACAATGGGATAGCGACCGAGGGGATCGGCCAGAAGGAAGAGAGAAGAGAGAGGGAGAAGTCAGAGATACGGTAGAATTGGAAACACCTGGATGGTTCGCCTAATCTCATAACTAGCGGATGGATAGGGAGGAGAGGAAAAGAGGAGAGGAGAGGGGAGAGAAGGAGAGTTGACTAAATGGCATCTCTCTTGAGGCCTCATTTGCTCATTTGTGAATGAGGGAAGAATAGGGAAAACAAGAATAAACCAACAATTTGAGCTGGGACTGATCCAAAAGGCCGACCTTCCCCCATCTAATGGCTTCTCCCCAGGACACAGCTTACCTTATCGAGTGATCTCTTTCGGAGTATCCACTGCAGCTGCCTCTCACCTGACTGATCGAAGGAATGTAGAGATGGAATGGATAAGTTACTGTCGTCTTAGGGACCTGGAAGCTTCCATCCACTCTCTCTTCTCACTTCTCCATCCACTCCTAAAGAGAGCCGCTGTATGCATTCCTCCCTTCTGGCTGTCATAATCGAGAAGAGTTATTTGAGTAGAGAGGAGGGGGACTAATTGATGGCTTTTCTCTTTGATATCTCTATCCATCACTCATTCCCGCCGGGTCCGAGCCTCCAAATAAGTGAATTCTTTCCCACTCTTCCGCTTAGACAGCTCTGAGATTGCCGTAGTAGATAGTTGTCTTCCCCCTCTTCTCCCTCTCCCTTGGATACCAGTCTCTCTCTCCCCTATCATAGCAGACTCTTCATCTCACAAATTGCGTCGACAGTCGTTGCCTTTGAAATATGATACAGACTTTTGGCTGACGGGAACGAGCCGATTTCTGGTTTCCAGGCAAGAACAGGATTCTTTGGTGCAGGTTCTACGTTGTTTTTCACACAAAAAGAGTAAAAACTACAAAAAAATGACTGTAGAAACAATACAAGGGCAGCTCCTCTCCTTGCGTAACTCCCCCTCTCTTCTCCACAAGTGCGGGAGGAAACCCGCAAAGGGATGAGCAAAGGAGGAATATTCAAGTGGTGGACACTTCTATTCGCACCTGGTGGAGGAGTGATGGAGAGGGTGTGAGAGGTCCGTGGGGACGAGGAGAAGGGACAGGGAACGGATTATGAAGGAGTTTCGAAACTGATATTGTTTCGTCGGATAGAGGAGCTGTTCAGTCAGTGATTCATCATAAAAATGTTGCGAAATGTGAATATATTCATTGTCAGACAGTGAAACGCGGAGAGCAGGCTATTTCGTTCCGAATTCTGAAGTCAAATGTTATTGCAATATCTTCGATCCCTCCAACTTCCGGCGCCTCTTCCCTCCTCCTTCCTTTCCTCGACACCCTTCTTCCCCTCTATCACTATCTCTTATCGAGTAATGGTCTGCGTCTCTTCATCCCCCTGCATTCTCATCAGTCAGAGACAACGAGAGAGTGAGTGATATGAGGAGAGTGAGAACATGGTCGTCGTTATCACTGCTCTTGGGCCTCACGAGTGATTGATTGCTTCGTTATCAGTGGATGGAAGGGGAGAAGAGTGAGAAGAGAGGAGCCTCCTGAGAAGGAAGAAGAGTGTCAAGAGACGATCGATAAAATGATGAAGCATGAGGATGTATGATTATGACGGTTGAGTAGAAACTGATGGTAAAACACGGATCCTGGCTTCTAAAAGCGGAATCAAGGTTGAAATGACCACCCCTTGCTAATCCTTTTAATCCGCTCATCAACTGATACACTTTATTTTACAATCACAGTGGATCTCACACGAGGCTCATAAATAGATTAGAAGAGGAGAGGGGATAATTGAGAGAGGGAAGTAAATGATCTACAGATGGAATGGAGAGGGGAGAGGAAGGTCAATGGAATGATGATAGGTATGAGAGGAAGGGGAGACTAGAGGTGTGACCTGAAACGAAGAGGGGATTCAATATTAATCTACATACACTTGGGGGCAAGATGGGGTGAAAGTCGAAGAGTAAGGCCGATTCATATTTGGTACAGTATTTGGGTGCTTAGCTTGATCCTCCGGAGAAGTTGAGATATGGGTACGATTGCGCCCCAGAGTAGTACGATGAGTAGTCGAGCATCTGAAGAGAACTTTGATCTACTAATCGATAGCTACCGTATACCTGAGGATAGTAGGGGTTACTGTAGAGGTTGTAGGGAGGGTACACTGCGGGAGGAGTGGTTGAGATCACCGATGAGAGAGGATTTGAAGCCTGGAATTATGAATCTGACCCATTGAACGACTCGTCGAACACATACCGTAGATTCAGACAGGGGCAGGGTCCATTCCGAAGGTAGGATGCCTGAGACTGGCGCTGCAGATGAGGGTACGGTAGGATCCGAGGATTGGGGGTCGGAAGCGTCATCGGTATTCTCTGTTTTGGGAACGACGCTGGACATATTGGTGGATGGAGGGGAGTTCCATCGAGAGAGAAGGGACGATGACGTCAACGATGAGTCTGCGTGGCCAGATGACGTCGAGATTCCAGAATCGTCGGTTACTCCTGCAATGAAGAATGTTTTTGTTGTTGTTGTTATGTTGTTGTTTTGATCCCTTCTCCTCACCCGACTGATTCGATTCGGTTGAGTCTCCCCTGAAGGAGGGATCGCTCTTCGGCTTCTGCTTATCAATCGACCGTTGCTTGGCTCGTCGATTCTTGAACCACACCTGGAATGCGCCCTCATGGTCATCCTCGTATTCTTTGCCCTTCGACCCCAGTGGACACTTCTCGCGGGCAAGCGCTGGGGGCTGGCGCCAGGCAGGTGCCAGTGATAAGGAGGCAGGGAGAAAAGCGGATTACTGACACCAAGAAGTGTGAAGCTGCGAAGTGAGAATAAGCTCCGCTGATTTATAGCCTGGCTGACGTATTTGGAGTGTAGAGGGAAGGAAGGGATTAGGAGAGAGGAAAAGTACGGTAGAGATGTGTTTCATGCACATTTCGAGAGAAGGATAGACGCATACTAATGGAGGACGAGGGGGTGGATGACTACTACTGGATTGATGAATCATTGTCATCTATTGACCATCCTACAGTGCAAACTGCCCCCATCAATCAATCTACCGTACTCTACCGTACCTGGATGCGTGCTTCAGGAAGATTCGTTTTCTCTGCGAGAGTCTCCCTCACGTAGACATCAGGGTACTGAGACTGTTCGAAGGACTTCTCGAGAATCAACAATTGCTCCTTAGAGAAGGTCGTTCGCTCCCTTCGATTCTTGCGAGGAATCATCCCTGAATCAATCAATCGATGCGGATTACGGTAACCAGATCATTCCCCTTCTCTTCTCTATTGAATTCGCAATGCAAATCCTTCTGTAATCCCCTTCGACCTGTATGAAGAGAGAAGAGGGAATGGGCACTACTCTCCCCCCCCCCCCCGTACACAACTCTTCGATCGATCGATAATTCTTACCGTATGGCATGTTGAAGCCCATGGACATGGTAGGCGGCTTCACCGTAGTACCGTAGGTGGAGGTGGATACGGTACCGCACGGCATGCTACTGTAGGCGGCGAGAGCGGCTGCTGTGTAGGCCATCTACAATATCGATTGATTATCGATTGACGGAGCGAAATGGGATGAAGAAGAAGAAGAGGATAAACACGATACGAAATGAGATTGGGAGGGAAGAAGATTTCGTATTGGATGGAGGAGGATTATCAACATGGATACGAGAGAGACGTGTGATCCCACACGGTAGTCAGGGATCTCAACGGGATCCTCACGGAGTATCAAGGGGTATCAAGGGGTATCAGAGGGACCACCGTCGGCATCCGGAGCTCCCTCTCGCTAATCCAAAGACGATCAGCGGCCTTAGGGGGCTTAAGGTAGCGGGGCACGGTAAATCGGTTGAAGTTTAATCGGCTCATCGGGAGGTGTTGATCGTAAGAAGATAAAGGGACTAGGAGGAGATTCGAGGGATTAGAAAGGAGAGGAAGAGTAAGATGGATGATGATACACCGTATCCACACGAGGAGAATCGAGCATGTGAAATGATGAGTGGAGGGGGAAGGGAGAGAGGGGAGGAAGGGGGGAGGGGGAGGAGTCTTCGTGTGTATCTATCAATCGAGAAGTGAGAGGATGGACATCGAGGATGGTTCGAGGGAAGGAAACAGAGGAGGAATGGAGAAGGACTGATTGGAAGTGAGAACTGAGGGGGAGGGGAAGACTAGAGGGGAGAAAGGGGAGGTGGTGGGGATAGTGACAGCTTAGCTGGTCAGTAGCACACCATTAGCAGAGGAAGGTGGAGATTTTTATCGTTCGATTGATTTTGAGATCTGGAGAATTGTGCTTGACAATATTTTCGAATCAATCTAATAATAGGCATTGAACCTGCGTGACTGTTGCGAAATGTGCTGTGGAATGGACCACTCTCGGAATAATACGTCAATCGTTTCTTCGTTTCTCTTTTCGTACAATTTAAAAAAAAGATTCTGAAAATTCTATAGAGATCTATAGCAGTTTTTTCATCAAATTGAGCTGCAAATGACTGAAAAATGTACAAAAACGAAACAATTCGCTACAGAATAAAGTTCGTGCGACCTTCGGAAAGATCATTCAGGCTTTGTGACATTTGACTTTTGTAAAATCTCCCATTTCACCGCTAATCTAACGGCGGATTTCAGAGTGCATTTATGACGAGTGGAAGAAGAGAAGGATGGAAGTTACGATGAAGAGAAGGACAAGAGAGGGAAAAGAGAAGAGGGATTATGGAAACGAGCCTCGAAGGAAGGGAGAAGAGATCATTGAATGAATACTGTCTAGCGGAAGTCAATACTCGATGATCAATAGAAATGGTAGGGATGAAACCTAAACTAGACTGGAGTAAAGGTCTATAAAGGGATGAAGTTACATAAGGAGAGAAGAATCCATTGAGAAGGTGGTTAGAGATTCTGGCACTAGGGAAACCCCAAAATGAGAAGACGAGCAGCGTAATAATTGGAACGATGGCGAGTTTCTTTTTGAGGATTCACTTGAATGGAAGAGGGAAGTCTCGATAATTGCAAGTGTTTAGGCCTCCCTCGGGTGATCATAAAAAGTGCGGTAGAGGTCATTTCGACTCATTGTGACTCCAATGACTCGATCATTTATCCAACTGGTCTCATCGCTAATTGAACTTGAGACGATTGATGGGGAAACTGGCCTGGAAACTGGTGAAACTTGGGGCTCATTCAGATTGCAGTTATAAAAGTATTCTTCCTCCGCTTCCCTGCTTCAGCAATCATTTATCACTCCCCGCTCTCACCTTTGGAGAGGATGCCCAGAAGGTACAAAGAAATGATGGAACATAGTGATAAACTTGAAGCTGGTGATAGGCAGTGAAGAATGAACGGATGTGTGATTTTACCCTTGTGGCGGATCCCTAGCAGTGGTGTGAAATGGGAAAATGAGATCACACTTGGAAGGCAATAAATATTTTCAAACGGAAACATCATTTGGGTCCCAAATTTAGAAATGACGAAAATTGTTGCAAAACATCAAGGAATAAGCCGAATCTCTTCCAGATTATTTCGGGAGTCTCGCAAACATCATCTCGATATCAACAATTCTACTTTCCAATCGCCTTAGACGACGAGATAAGCACTGACCACTCGTAGACGAGGAGAGGAGGAGCTACTTCTCTTTAGATCGCCTTCAACTTCCCCTCAATCATTCCTTTTCGTTCATTTCAATCATTTTTTCCACACCTAAGACATTTTTCTTAAGATGTCCGCTGTGTTATTTGTTGATGTAAGATTTTCAGATGCATTCCTTCCATCTTCTCCTCGCAGCCCTTACGACATCTGCAGCCCTTGCAGCAGATCCCTGTCAGTGTGTGAACGTGGACCAGAAGATCGACCCCGTCTCCAATCCCATAATCTTCTTCCAGCATCCCACGGTCACGGGGGAGATGAATGGTTTGATTTCGCTCATTTCGAAAATCGTATAATTAAAGTTTCCAGGAGTGCCGTGCAGTGCCAACTGCCTTCTGAAGGCGCATTTGGACGTCGACGATGAGAAATATGCACTGGAAGTAAGTGAAGATTATAGAAACAAATGCAAAAAATGTTCCTAATTTGGAACGTTGTTTCTCTGCTCTGGCGGAGTTTTCGAAGTGAAGAGTCGCATCCAGAAGATCTCTTTTTCTACTGTCTCCGTTTTTGCTGCTCGAAATCGCATTTCTTCTAGATCCAACTGCTCTCTAATGACCTCAAGGACGGAAAACTGGCGATCAAGGGATTGAGCGAGGATGTGACGTGAGTTGAACTGCGTGACTCTCTTCAATCCGCGTTGTCTTTCGCCGGTCAGAGTGACGAGAGATCACTCAAATTGAAGAGCATTCTCCTTTCTGACAGCTGTCCACGTCAGTCGACGACTTTATCAGCTGAGCCTGTTTTCGCAATGAATATTCAACGAAAATGAAAACGCATGCAAACCGGGGACATGATGGACGTAGTCCTAATCCTTGCAACCTTGCAGTATCACCTCGAAGACTCTGCCGGGATTTATCGCTCCGAAATCTACTGGGGACTCGATCTCCATTGAATTCACGCAGCCAGCTGCTATGAGTACGATATTCTTTCTTTATCTCGATTTTTTGCTATGTTATTTTTAGTCCAATATCTTTATTTCAGAGGCGGAATTCCTCATGGCCATCAGGAAAGTGCCCCGTCCTGCTACTCCTAAGTCGTTCTGGCATCGTATCTGGCTGTAAATGTCATCTCACACCTCTGTTCACACATTTTAAATAGTTTTGTAGACAATAAAGCATGTTTCAATACCAATAATAAAAGTGAAAATTCGTATCATTCACCAGCTCCTCCTATCAACCTCTTGCAATCTCTTCACACCCTGAGGGCGTGAAAGATAAGACCGACTGGTCACTATCATCATCATCCACTATTGCGTGTACGATGAAAGTGTATTCCTATTTTCTCCTGACTTGTCTCTTTCCGTACTTAATTTCGCCTTCTATTGTTTCAGCCTTGTGTTCCAGATGATTCTTGCCTTGTTAACCTTATTGATTTGTTCACACGGCGTGCTCAGTGAAGACTGCAAATGCGTTGGCGTCGATCAGAAGATAGACCCTACAAATAACCCGATTCTCTTCTTCCAACAACCTACCACGACGGGGGAGATCAATGGTTTGATCAATTATCTAAACGAAATTACGATCACTTCCAGGCAAAACGTGTAGTGCGAATTGCACGTTCCAGGCGCATTTGGACACGGATGATAAGAAGTACTCACTACAGGTATGTTTCACATTTATTGGATCTTTAGCAGCTTTGATCCCTCGTTCCACCAGGTCCAAATCATCAACAACGCCCTCCTCGATGGAAAGATTACCATCGAGGGACTGGAGAAGGATGTGACGTTCGTTTCAGATGAGTTTCGAAATTGTAAAATCTATACAGAATCACCTCCAACAAGCCCACTGGAGTCCTCGAGCCCACTTCCTACAGTGATTCAATTACTATTAAATTTGTGCAGCCGGCTGGAATGAGTGAGCGATTTCTTGAAAATAACTGGACGGAAAAAGAATTTCAGAAGCCGAATTCATGCTGGCTGTCAAGAAAGTGGAGGGACGTCCCGAAACGCCTCCTTTGTGAGTATTTAGTGCTTCGTTGAACTGCTGATTATGACACTTGCAGCAAACAGACGACCCTCTCTCCCTCGACTCCTCCTTACGATCACAAGTTCACCAGCAATCCTCTTTTAGTATCTAATGACATCATGTTCGCGTTCGATATGGGCTCGGAGTTTGTTGAGGAGGTTCGATCATCGTTTCCAGGGTTCTGCTCAAATTTATCTTTCAGTACAAAAAGTTCGCCACTGGAATCATCGATCAGCTGTCCATCCGACCTAAAGATACACAGGAAGACTGCGGAGCCGGGTCACGACTGTCGCTGATTGGATTGAGCTCTATGGTTTTGAAATCAGCGTGGAATAAGTTTCAAAACGTCATCTCAGGACGGCTTCAGTAACCTCTACGCTCCCTATTGGACAACAAGTGCAGCACAGGCGAAAGGAAATATCAATTCAATCGTGAGATTGAGCAATGACAAATTCAACATCAAGTGGGTGCACTTATTCCTAGAGCAACAATCAGGTTGAATTTCAGTCCGGTGGGCGATTATCTGGAGGGTTTCCGCAATCCACAGACTTCTTGCGAGAACAGAGGAAGGCTGTTCGTGTTGCTGACTTCCAGTCTGTGAGTTTTTCTTCTGTATTTGAATTCTGTGATCGGTTGTTCGATTTCTGTGCACGCTGTACACCCTCTTGATTTTTTACCGAATATGAAGGATTACTTTACGTTTCAAAATCAAATAGCTCATTGTCATTTTCAGCCCGAAAGAGTACAGCATCGGACTAGGCGACAACAAGGCGAACACTTTCGAATTCGTCGAGGATGGAATTCATCAAATTATCGTCAATTACAAATCGAAGAAGGAAGATCTGGCGTATTACAATGATTACGTAAGTGATTTTTAAATTGCATTGTATTTTCGAAATTTGTCACGCAGAAAGATGAGAACGCTGAAAATGAATGGAACTTCTTCTCGCTGAGTGGAAATACAGATGACGATGTCACGAATTTCATCAACACATTCCTCGTGGATTCGAGTGCAGAAAGTAAGGTTCAGCCTCTTTCGAAATTCGAAATAAACGTAATTTAGTGACCTGCCAACCGAGCACGCTCGACGTTGCTGTGGGCAAGGATGAGGTTAGTTCACAAGGAATAGAATAAGAACACTTGATTAATTATAAACTCCAGAAAACAGTCTCGATCCCTCCCTACTACTCTGGTCGAAGAGGCGAGGATGGAGAGACGAGAGACAATTGGAAGACGGCCAAACACTACTGCAACTTCCAGAAAACGATTGTTGCTTTAAATAGGGTATGCCTTTTAAGATTAAACCATCCATTGATTCCGATTCATTAGTATTTAATATTTAGGACAAAGACGTCCCTCAAGGCACTCCCATCTGCCTCACAGTCTACTATGATCTCGAGGCCGATAGAGATTATGTGAAGATTTACTCAGGAGATGCGAAGGACCCGGAGATGCAGGAATTGGTTGTGCAGTGAGTGATTTTTTTAAATTGAAAAGTCAAATTTATGAATTTTTTGTAGCCTCACAGGCCGTGACGTCTCGGGCACTACGTTCGAACTCCCTGACGCCCTCGGATCCATCGTTTTCTCATCCGATGAAAAGAACGTCTTCGATGGATTCCACGCTAAAATCGTCAAGTGTTGAACGATTTCGAAATACTGACGTCATTTGATGGTTTGACAGTAATATTTAACTTATTTGCATTGCGCATTTCAATAAAGTTGACTTCTCACCTCTATTCGGTTTGCAACCCTCTCCCCCCCCCCCCCCCCACTCTAACACCTACTAAGCCGCACCTCGATCGATACCTAATCCTCAGCTTCTATTCTTCTCTCTGATAAGCGACGGAAGAAGTGAAAGGGCGTAACCTGTCAAGGGAAACGAGAGAAGAATCGGAAGGAGATGAGTAAGAGTGGAGGGTAATCGAGGAGAGTTGCAAGTCGATCGATACTCATCTGTCCTGTGAAATTGTTCATTGCAGTGATAAGGACCGTGCTGGTATGACACCATTATATAGCCTTCGATGGAGCCAATTAATTACCACGCCCTCCACTCCTCCTGATGATCCACCACACCCTCTGACATCACTCCACAGCTTCCATTCTCTCCCTGAGGCAGCAGATAAAGAGTGCCGACCCTCTATTCTCTTCTGGAATGGCTGAGGAATAGAAACAAAGCCTCACCTTCATATCCTCATTTTATGTCTCACTCCTCTTCTCTTTCTTCCCTATCAGTTCTTCTGATAGGCGAGAGAAAGGCAGGAAACGCCCCTCTTCTCGCTCATTTTCATTCCTTTCCGCGATGTGACGAGTGAAATGTTTGCTTACAGAAGAGTCTAGAACTTGTTGCTTACTTGGTTCTGTTGTGGCTTTCTGTGTATCGATGCATTGCTCCTGTATTTAAAGATCAAAGGTAATTCAGATGGGTCTCCACCATCTTCTTGTAGCAGCACTTGCTGTTACAGCAGTTGCAGCTGCGCCTGCTCCTTTGCCCTGTGCTTGTGTCAATGCTGACCAGAAAATCAATCCCATTACTAACCCCATGATCTTCATCCAACAACCGACTCTTGGAGGAGTTGTCAATGGTAATGAACCTTGTTTGTTAATAAAAACTCAGAGGATTTAAAACGCGAAAAGGCAGGATATTTGATGATTCTGTTCAACTTTTAACATGTCATTATACAGGCGATCCTTGCACTATGGACTGCACCTTCACGGCGAGTCTAGATGATGGAGCTGACAGCGACTCTACTCTGCAGGTGATTTATTCGAAATGTAGTTATATTAAAATGTGAGTTACAGATTCAAGTTTTGACGAACAGTCTCGTCGGCGACGGAAGGATCACCGTCACTGGAATGGACGGTGACGTAACGTAAGTTATTAATCATAAATATCATCAACATATGCTATAAATACATCATCTAAATATACTCAGAATCACTCCTTCTTCTGGAACGGGTCTTCAGACTCCCAAGTCGTATGACACCTCGATCACCATCAAGTTCACAGAGGGCGCCTCGGACTGTAAGTTTGTCTAATACTTGACTGGAAATGTTTGCGTAATTTGCAGTGGGCGTGTTCATGCTTGTTGTGCAAAAAGTGAAGGGGCGCCCGGCACCACCAGTAGTGTGAGTTTTAATTCTTTAAAATAAATAGTTGTGTAATAGTATTGCCATAAGGATCAAAACCAGTTCTGAACAATAGCATCTTAGTATAATGCAGGAAAACAACTTCTCCTGCTCCAGTCACTGCTCCTTACGATCCCAAGTTCACCCATAATCCCAAACTTGTCGCCAGTGATATCATGCTCGCATTCGATCTCAGCTCGAAGGATATTGAGAAGGTGCTTAACGTAATACGCAGAAATAGGTAATACGATTACTTTCAGTACAAGAAGTTTGCTCGAGATATTATCAAAGAGCTTGCAATCAATCCCAAGTCGCTCGATCCTAAGGAGACGGAGGACTGTGGAGCTGGATCAAGACTAACTCTTGTCGGACTCAGTGGCATAGTTCGATGATCTTGTTTTGTATTTAGTACAATTTTTATCTGCAGAGTGGGTTCGATAACCTCTACGCTCCTTATTGGACGTCAACTTACGAACAAGCCGATGGAAATATTAACTCATTCGTCCAAATTGCTAATGGCAACTACTTCTTTAGGTATGCTTTTTTGCTCCTTTTTTCATCACGGATGAACAAGTTTACTTTTTATTACTTCTAATGAGTTTTTTTAGTCCCATTGAAGAGAAATATATCTATGGATTTGATATCCCTAAAGATGCTGCCGCTCCCCCCAACGATCGCAAAAACGCCTACACAAATTGTACGAACAGAGAAAAACTCCTGATTCTGCTCACTTCAGTTGCGTAAGTTAGATCTGATGATCTGACAAAAAAATAAGTGGAAATTAATGTGTAGACCCAACGAGTACGACCCAAAGGCTCCCAATGGAGGCGATCGTGCTATTTTTACTGATTTCCTGGGCAAAGGAGTGCATCAGATCCTTGTCTATTACGACATTTCCGACACCGACAAGAAATACTACAACGAAACCTATGTAAGATTGTGTATACATATATATATATATATATATATATATATATATACCACGGTTTAATATTTTTAAGGCCAGTCAAGATACTAGTCCCACAAAGAGCAACGCATGGAATTTCTTCCAAATCAATGGTGGCGATAAGGACATCGAGGGCTTTTTCAACACTTTCCTCGTCGATTCGGACCAACAAAGTAAGACCGATAGGAAATTTATTATTTCAATGTACACTTTTCTAAATATTCGAAGGTGACAAGACCTCATTTAAAGTTGCATCTTGTTTATCTTGCAGTGACGTGCCAGCTGAAGCAGAACAACGATAAGAAAATCGAAGTGCTTATCAAGAAAGATGAAGAAAATAAGCCCATTAGCATTCCTCCGTACTACGCTGCGAAAACAGATGATTCAGCGTCCGTATGGGAAACAGCAAAACACTATTGCAACTTCCAGGAGACGACGGTTCGGCTCATCAAGGTACGCGAAACTTTCCTCCCAATCAGAATTTCATAAATAAACATGAATTTAATTATAGGATAGCAGTCTCGTCAAAACTGATCCTACCGATCCTGACGCAAAGACAAAGATGTGTCTGAAAGTCTACTATGACCTTGAGACTGGAAAGGATTTCGTCAGCATTTTCTCTGGTAATCCCGACATCCCCGATCTTCAGGAGGAAGTAGTTAGGTGAGTAACTATTATAAAATTGGTTGGTAATATTTTCTTGAAGGCTTACTGGCCGTGATGTCTCTGGCACCACATTCGAGCTTCCCGACGCCACCGGATCCATCGTCTTCTCATCTGATGAGAAGACCGTCTACGATGGATTCTACGCCACGCTCACGAAAAAGACCGGAGCAACATGCCCTTGAAATAATTGTGAATAAATGTGCAATTCGTGAAACACTGGTCAATAAATATTCGATATGTTATTGGTGTGGTTCATTCTCATGATATTCTCTTCATTTACAAAAATGATTCGATGTAATATTTGTTTTATCGAAACTAGAATGAGAGATTGTTATTGTATTTATTTCCTTCCTTCATTTGTGCTTGAGCCAAGAGTTCTCGTACAAAACTTTTCAATTGTGCTCGAGTTAAGAAGCGCTCCAATATCAGTTTCTTTTCACGGAATCCTGACGGACGAAACCATTAGAACAGTAAGGTACTCGTGTGTTGTAACGTTACGATGAATAATTTAATCTGCAATCATGAACCCTTCTTTTTTGTGAATATGTCAGAAATTGAGTAACCTTTGTTTGTTATACCCAGTTGTTATACCACTCACCAAATATGTGAAGAAATTGTAACGTTCTATTATAAAATATCCGCTCATAATCAAACATCAGTGTTTCTCAAAAAAATAATTCGAATAAAAATCAGTGCATTGAAAATGAATTCATAGCATTTGTTATCACTTATTAGAATGTATTTCGGTACGTCTATTCACTATTTCTAGCTGTTGAACCCGAATGAACTATTGAAGCAGTTCTTAACATTAATTAACAAGTGCCCACCTTCCAAAAATCTGAAACCCCAACCAACAACTCTGCGAATATGCATGTTATTTGGGAAATCTGTGAAATTCAATTCATGCTCAGAAAATTGTCCGGGAGCATACTGAATTTTAAATTAATGCATTGTTCTCTAATAGGCAGGTCATCGTATCTTCGAAAAACGCGCATCATTCAGCCTACGGTCATACTATTTTGCAGAAGTGTTCGATTTTTACATATCTAAGGATGATGTGATGCATTTTAAGCGAGAGCTAGAGAAATATAATATTTGGATGGAAACAAAGCTAAATTCAAATGATTATAACAGTATGTTATTACGAAAAAGCTTAAACGTAGTCTTAGAAATAATTATTATGTACATACATCGGAGATCACTATTTCCTAACATTATCATGAATTTAATCGGGTAAATACCATATTATGTGCAATAGATTTGATGCATCTGACGTGTTGTTTCAGCTTTTCTGGGATAAAAGAAATTATTACATGCCTACGTTACCGTACCTCATTCTTCATGGTTGAATGTGAGAAAAATACATATTTACAAAACAACGTCGTACTGAGTTTTTGAAAAGTATTTTGTTTGCAGTCAATTGAAAATAATCAGATTAAATAGTATAATTTATACGGACAATACAAAGAGTTATCAATGAATTTCAAATATTCGTTAAAAAATACATGAAGGTTATTTACAACATCCTTGAAGCGATACAGCAGTCTGTTAGTACATACATAAAACAAAAGTTACGAAACAGTATCTATTATGAAAAAAATGAGAGAAAAAAATTGAGCTGTTGGTTCTGATGATCTTTCCACTAAATAAAGTGAAAACTACAAGAAGCAAGCAGCAGGAAACTTTCAATACAGATGACGGAGAGGATAAGAAGCTGCTAGGAACCAAATATTATTTTTTTCCGAATTCAGCGTTCTCCCTGCATACAAATTCCCCAAAACTGAATATTCCTGCAAATGAATCTTCCCCCTTCCCGATTACATCTTCATTACTCATTCGCCTCCACTCTCCATAACCCCTTCCCTCCTCTTGCTCTATCAACATTGTTTTGCTCACTGTTTTCTGCATTCGTCCTTGTTGTTGTCACCCGATGCAACACTCAAGCATGTTCCTCCTCCCATTCAATCGTTCCACGTCCCTTCCATCGGGAGTGAACAGTCTCCCCTCCCCTCCTGTCGCCTCCCCCTCCTCCTCTCCCGTCCCAATAACAGCAACACTACTTTCACTATTTGCCCCCTGACTGCTTTCAGTTGTTTTTCATTCGTCTCTCCATTCGTTCTTCCTTTCGATAGGACGATTCATCTCCTCCTTAGATAACCTTTGCTGCCCCCTTCTCGAGTAAGTTCTCGTGTCGAATAGTACATTGACTGATCCCATCACTCGTCCATCTAAATCGTTCTCAATTCTCCAACCCGTTCCCCCCTCCCTTCTTCCCACTTTTCTCGATACTTCCCATATGGAAAGGGCAGCTATCCTTGGTTCTCGTCCATTCGGATACGGTAAGTATCTCTCTCACTCTCCTCCCATGGTTAGAGATAGAAGCGAGGAGAGACGGGGGAACCGAAGGGGCGGAGCCTAGTTTCGCACTCCCCCCTTTTCGTCTCCCCCTCCCCTCTCTTCGTTTTGACTCTCACTCACTTCTCTGGATCTCTCTCTCTCTCTCATTTCAACTACATTCAAATATACCCTTCTTCCCTCCGGACACTCGTTACTGATAACCTCCGTTCATCTTCGTGCTCCGTCGTACCGCCTACCGTAGTCTCTTCCCCCGTGACCTACCTCACTCTCTCAGATGGATCTCTCTGGGATCTCATTCATCGATGCAGACTCCAAAGCGATGCTCAACGGACTGAATCTACGATTGAACGAGATCGATCTGAAGCTGTCCATCGTACTGGAGTTACTGGCTACGAGACTACCTCCAGACCAACGGTATTTGCCTCCTCAGGAGCTTTCCTGATGATCTCTTTCCAGCCTTGCCTCACTCTTCGCAGCTCAGCCCCCATGCGAACCGACGCTCTGCTCGCCGCAGCCATGCACCTCCGACAAGAGCAGCCAGGGCAACAATAGCAAGGTAACCCACCCCCAGCGCCTCCTCATCTCCTCGTCTTCCTCCCTCAATTTGTCATGCATCTGCTCATGCAGTTTAGCGCGCATCCTGCAAACCAAACAAAGTGTCGAATTCCTCCCGACTTGCGAGATAATTTCTCCATTTTTGTCCTCGTTAGGCGATCATCAATCACTCGCTTTTTTCCTCCTATACGAGGTTTCGCCCGTTGGGTCTCCGACCCGCTTAACCCATTCTTCCTCCACCTCTCTGGATCTCTTCTTGCTCCTTCCCTCCATCACTCATCGCTCCACTCTCGCTATCGCTAAACTTAAAGGATATCAACCTTCTATCTTATCCTCGTTTAGCGAAAGAGGAAACGAAACGGATAGGGTGGATTAATGGGAGGTAGGAGGGAGAGGAAGAGGTGTCTTGCTTATCCCTATAATAGATCAGCCAATCGCCCCCTCACATTGCTCCTCTTTTTTGCCTTCGTCTGCAATTGTCTTTCCTCTCTCATCGTTCCAAACCCAAATTCCCGTTCATCCCTTCCATCTCCTCCTCTTCCTCCCTCCCCTAGACAGACCTCTCTTCTAATAGAGCGAATAGCTGCAATGCGAACCCTTTTCTCTCCCGCTCTCCGCTCCTCTCACTTTCCTTACCCTTTGAAACCTAACTGAGAATAGGGGGGAGAAAGAGATGAGTGCTATCACTCCAAACTGCTCGATAGAGTGATAGAGAGAGTGACACGGTTCAAATGGTCACATACCTTCGCCTGTCTAAGCACTATTCGAGAGAGATAAGCCCCCATCTAAGGTCTGTCTGGCTCTGCCCGTCTGTCTACCAGATAGGGAGAGGGGGGATAGACTGAACCGTCTCTCTCCCTCTCCTTCCTTCTTCTCCATCAAACCATGGCGTGATAGTACGAAGCCAAAGACTGTCTCCCATATCAATCGGCGGATGATAGCAACACTAAGCGCAATGGAAGCAAACCGCGAGATGATTCGTACAAAGGGGAGAAAGGGGGAGGGACTAGATGACTGGCAGGGAAGAGGAGTATTTAGGAGGGAGCTGAACCGATTGGCAAACCATTTCAGCCTGATATCAAGGAGGAATCGGAGGGCGAACTCGACATGGAAGGATACAATGGAGATGAAGTAGGTCAAGGGGTAGATTGGGGGAATAGAAGAGATGAGTCACCCTAGGGTTCAATCACCGGATGTATGTGTGAAATAATCATCATTTTGACATGATCGGAATTCAATATTTGCTCATAATAAAGCGGTTTGAGGACCTCGAAGAGCTCGATTCATCAAAGGACCAAGAGGAGGGATCCCACCCATCGCCCTCCTCCGGTGGATCCATCGTCCCCAGCAAGAATGAACCAGGAGAACCAGCAGGTACCCGGTTCGGACCCCATGTAGGTACCAAGATCGTCGGTTCAGGCACGGCCACGCTGAACGTCGGGCCGTTTCCCGAGGGCGCAGTGAAGAGAGCAGCTGAGAAGGCTGCGAGATCGTTCCAGAGCACCCAACCAAAGGTTTGATCTTTCCGCAACTATCGATGCGTCTAACAGTGTGTGACAGTTTACTTCGATCGGTTTACACTCGTCGTCTCCCCTCTAGGAATTGTGGCAGTTTATAGTGTGAAGGGGGCAATGATAACAAGTACGATTCCTTCTCTCTCTCAAACTCTTTCTCCGTCTTACGCAACTCTCCTCTCCTCCAGTCTCGATTCCTTCTATTGACCATTGCCCTCTCCCCCTCTTCCTTCTCCATGCAATGTGTATATCTCGCGTGCTTTCTAACTGGCAAACAGACCGCGTATGCAAACCGTTTCCGTGGCCGGAGGGAAGGTGAGAGGAGGGGAGGAGGAGGAGAAACTAGAGGAGAGGGGAGGGGATAATCTAAGGGGTCATGGCAGACCAGACCTTCGTAGTAGTATTACAATGAAATGGTTGAATCAGATAAGGGGGAAGGGGACGCATACCGTAGTCCCCCTTCTCTCCCTCTCTCTTCTTCTTCTCTCAGTTTGGAATGGATGAACTAGGGGGCGGAAGGGGGTATGGCCAACGCACACTCCACATAGACCGATAACAAAAGTGCAGACTTAGTCCCCGCAAGAGGAGATAGCGTATGAATCGAGGAGGGTCGACTGAGTGGGGGTACGAGATAGAGAAGTACCGTACGAAGCTGGTTGATCTTTGATCTCTCCTTGCCTCTCGAGTAGCGTTGTTCGGGTATGTCCATAAGATAGTCTATCCAAATATTTTGTCAGTCATTTTCCTTCTTCCGGTCTCCTCCTCTCTTCAGGGGAAGACAAACCTCTCCTCGTTGTCTTCTACCAGTTAGAATGGCGGTCTATTTTGACGTGAGAGGGGAGTTGACTTCACACGCATTTGCCTCTTCTTCTTCTGTTCAGTCAATAGAGGGAAGTTCCCTGTGGTCGTGTCAACACCTTCTTTCCCCATGGCATGGGGGATGGGATCGGGAGAGGGAAGCAAAACACCCATTTGAGAGGGGGGTCGATCGGGAAGAGGAGGTCTAGTACTGGAATTACCACAGGTCACAACAACATTCACGAAAAAGAGAGCAGAGGCAATCCCTCTCTTCCTTCCTCCTTCACTCTTTTTTCTGTAACTGGCTGTTTTGGCTAACCGCTCGCGTTCTTGTGTGCGCACCACCGGCGAGTGTTATTTTCGGGCGCGCGACGTTTCCTAATTGCACCACCATCAGAGTAGGGATCCAGGAACTAGTAATGCTCGCCGTGCGCGACTGCACCTCCCGCACCACCTCGTACACAACATCGGCAACTCGTTCTATAGTTTCTCGCGCATTGTAGCAACCTCCCGATGGCACACCACCATAACAATCGAGAGTGGAGGAAGAGAGAGAGAGAGAGGTAGTAAAGGGAAGGGGTCGAAGGGGAGAGGAAGAGATCAAGCAGAGGGGGGTAGATCAAGAGGAACCAATCGATATTCCAGGTGTTCGCATGGCAAATCCTTCGTGAATCAGTGACTGACGAGGAGTTGAAGAATGTCCAGATCTCACTTCGAACCTTCCATGGAGAAACCGCCAGACATCTACTGAATAGACAATTGGACAAGGTTCGTTTCGACGAGACTCCACCCCTTCAGATCTTTGATCTCTTCCAGATTCGATTGGTTGTCGAGGCAACGATGCGTTACTTCAAGTGGGACACACTGGCAGATGAGAATCAATTGAGCAAGGCCAAACTGATTCTCTCCCATCTCAAGAACAACGCCAAGGTCCGCAACTGGACCCTGCGAGAGGGACGACCCAACAGGTACGGTGTGAACCATAAACTACCATAAGGTAGGCTATGGCGTAGCCTTGTGGGGTTTGGAATGTTGAACCCGTTATGGTTCGATTTAACGGCGTAGACATCACGTGAGATGGCGACGTCGTCCTCTCTCTTGTGAGAGTGAGAGACAGACCACGAGCAGTTTCGATGGTTTCATAGTATTCCTTCCCTCGTAGACTACTGATAAGAGACGAGTGAGACGTCACTAGCTTGTCATTGGTTTGAGACGCGAATACGGTAGAGAGGGGGAGGAGGATAGATGGGGAGGTGATAAGGAATAGGGGGAGATCAATTGATCGAAGTGGCCTTATTCCCCGCCCTAAAGGGGGACAGAAAGAGATACTCCTTCCTGTTCAAAGAGACAAAAAGAGCCTGGAAACTATCGTGCACAATCTCGTTTGCAATCTCTTCACGCGATTCAATCGATTTCTGCACTTTGGCGCGACACAAAAACTGCCACTCCTCTCTCCTTCGTTCTCTGTCGTTCTCTTCGCTCTAATTCGAAACGGTTTCTGCCCCAGACTAAACCCGTCAGACGAAATAATCCGATCAGCGCGACAAAAACGATGGGAAAGGAAACAGGGAAACGGATCACGAGACACTGTCTAGAGGGGAACCGAACTGTTTCGAATAGAGTTTCGAAATTAAGTTTAAAACTGAAAATGTGACTAAATTAATCGCATTTTGAGCATTCTTCCGCGTAAATAGAGAGATAGTAGTGCAGAACGAAGAAGGAAAGTGCAAGGTGCCACGTGAACGATCATTCATCCTTCCTCCCCTTCCAGAGTCTTCCGCGCCCAGGCCGCCACTCCGCCCGTCACCACAGACATGATCTGGCGTCGTTACGCCCAAATCCTCGGCCCCGCCGGTCTCGCCGCTGTTGGCATGCTGCCAGCCGGTCTACAAACCGTCGGTGCAGCCCCGTCTCCGACCCCTCCGACCATCCCGACCACCAGTCCCCTCTGGCCCAATGCAGCACTCCAGAATCTTGCTGCAAATCTACCCGTCTAGGCTGCAGCTTCCTCTCCCTTTTTGTCTCCCGCTCTCCCTAGCCATATTTGAAGGTGATTCGCATCGTCCACTCCTCTCTATCTCATCGATCGATAGTCAGCTCCCCCTCCTCCCCTTTCTTTCCTCTCTCCAAGAATGTTTTCGCAACCCAGTGTGTTTCCTATCCCATCCACTCGATTTCTAGCATAGACGGTGCTTCTTTCTTCCTATTCATCTCCATTTATCTCCTAGTCGTCGATTGCATTGTCAAATCCCGTGCAAGAATCAATAGACACCTCCCTTTGATATCGTCGTCTCGTGAACAATCAATAGAATATATCCCCGACAGTGCCTTGTATCCGCTGAGGTTGTCAGTTCCTTGTCTCGTCAGTCTGAGATCACTCACCCTAATCATTCCTTTCGTCCATTCATTTCTACCTCTCCTTCAATGCAAAACCCAATCTGCCGTATCTTTCCTTCTTCACCACTCCTCTCACTGCAATATGTATGACCATCTATTGTTGAATATTATTATGTTCCGAGTTGTAGCCTCCCTTCCGCACTCTCCGCTCTCTCTCCTATGGAGAGGGGAGGAGAGACGGTTGATCTACCTCAACTAGCAATCCCATTCTGTATCTGTTGTTCTCTTTCTCCACTCAATCGTCAAAACAACTTGTGTCAACCCTTCTTTTTCCTTTCGTCCGATTCCATAAATATCACCCTTCATTCCATCGTCTGTGCACATGTCAACAGTATCTCGACAGCGGATCTACAGTAGTTTTGCCCATTAGCTGAACCAGTTCGGAAACTTCTCGAACCGATATGCAAAATGGCCCGAAAAAGGGCGCCCAGACAGTTAGCAAACTACGGTTTCTCCGTGGCTTTTTCTGTTGCACATCGATGGTTCGATAGCGGATCAATGGTCAATTGGAGACGAGGAAAGGAAGAGGATGACTGGAATGTCTGAGGAAGATAACGAGGGATAGAGTGCAGAGGGAAGGACACAAAACGACGAGTGTGAAACCCGAGGGATCGATCAATACTGCATATTAAAATTATCTGTTCGAGACCGAAAGTACTTCGATATGTTATTGACAGTCGTGTTTCACCTTCCCTTCATCCGTCTACTCCCCAATTTATTCCAACCGTATATTTCACCCAAATCTCTTCAATCCTCGAATGGTGGAATCGTCATTTATCAGCGTAACAAGTATGAGTGAGGGAGGGAAACAATAATGATACAGTAATCCTCGTGCAGGGTGCATAAACAATCAATCAATTGGATGGGTGCGGGACATGATTACTCTCCTTTCATAATTCTGCCTGGGATCTGCATTCGGGACGGCAAATTTCCTGCAAAGATCAAAGATCAAATGAACGTCATTCCTTCGTTCCTGACGGGGGAACGAAGATCAATCGGATAAGAGACTGGCCCAACCCGTTTTACTCGAGTGCGCAATTCCCGGAGTAGAAATCAAATTGACCTCTACCTTCTACATTCTCTTTTCGTTCTTCCTCAGTAATGTTCTGTCTCTCTCAATTGTCCCTTCTCTCTCGTCTTCTCTTCCTAGTCAGGAGACGATTCCCTTCCTCCTTCCATTCAGGTTCTCCTCCTAACTCCTCAACGTAGTACTAAATAGGCGGAGGAGTGAAAGTTAGTCAGCAACTACCAACTATTTTCCACCTAGTTTGCCCATTTTATGCATGCAGTAATACTCGCCCGCCTGATACTCTTGTGGATGGAAGAGAGAGGGGAAGGGTTGATCAGTACAATACCACCTCCCTCTCCCACCTCCCCTATCCAGAGGGGAGGCGAGAGAGAGGGGAGGAGAGGGAGAGGCTGCCGTAGGGTGCAAAGACGTGACTACTACGTACTGTTTGTCCGAAGCGAATGAGAGAGAGGGAAAGGAGATTTCGGTTTGAGAGGCTACTGAGAGCAAAAGAGGAAGAGAAGAAGTGGAATTGGGACGTGGGGGAGGGACTAGTCACTCTCTTATCACTACCGTACTCAAACCTTATCACTAAATGGGTTACCTACCGTACTCCTCTCCTTCGTAAGTGGGTACTGTACTAGGTAGGTCATGGCTGAGTCATCTTCATGCCTCTCAAACCATGGTTGAATGGTCTCTGCCCCTCTTCCATTCACTCGATTCCATCCAAAACATTGCACTTTCCATCTATCTTCGTCGTCTCTAACTGATCAATCCATGGCCTTCACATCATAGATGCAACCAGTCGACCACTCGACTACCGTAACCCGCGCAGTTGTTCGCCGGGTCAGACGGCGTGTCGGATAGCCGATCTCTTGGAAGATCAAGCACCGCTTGCGGGTTGAAGAAGCTCTCCGCTTCGTTGCGGGGTTTGCATATCGGGAGAAGAATGCTAGAGGAGAAGTATAGGGAGAAGGAGAAGAGGTTTGCATGCGTCTCCTTCTTAGAGAGGGGGGGAGAGGGGGAATACTCACGGAGGGGTCGAATCAGATGGAAACTTCTGTGTGTGTGGTCTCCCCTCTCTTTCCCTCAGGAGGTGAACAAACCATGTGACCACTACCCCTCTCCCTACCTCCCTTTTAGCTTCCCGAGAGAGGAGCAAGAGAATGGGAAGGGAGACGGGAAGAAACAACAGACTGCAACCACACAAATGGGTGATCAGTGGAGGGAGGGAGGGGATCGAAGATCGAGTATTCCCCCAGAGTATGAGGACAACTTAGGGTGATGATGATCCGAATACGAGAGTATACGTGCAAGTACGGAACTTACGCTGGCGTATTTCTACGTCGTCAGTCGCACGAACTCTGCGGGGATCCAACACAAAAAAACTATTCAAAATGTAGATCCTTCTCATTCTGTGATCACTTCATTCACATGTTTTTCATGGCCACTCAAAATAGTAAAACAGTAAAAAAATCCTCTTCGAATGACGAGTGAATGCAAAATCACACGCCTCCTCATTCCCCATGCTCTCTCGCTTTCTCTAATAACCTAGAGATCACCCCCAATCGAGAGAGTCGCCCTCACCCTCAACTGCGTGCTGCGATCGCCGTAGTACCACTTCTCCACCTCGTCCTCCTTCCTGCCAATTAGCAGAATATTAATTAATTAGATAATTAAAATGCACCTGCTGAGCAGATCATCGCACATCATCTTGAGGTTGGCGATCTCAGACTCGGGTTCGGAGAGGAATTCATCCGGGAAACCGAGATCCACCTGCAAATTTAAATTTCAACCATTTCGAAAATGGCTTATTCATCAGACATCATCACATCCAGACATCAATGCTTCGGCGCCATCTCGCTTGATTGCCTATTGATGACTCAATCGCTTTCATCATTGATCATCTCCCTTATCATCACTGTCTCTCTCCATCATCAATCCATCCCTCAGGGAGACGTATCAAATTCCAGTCTGATCAAATGGGGGAAGGAAATCGTTCGCTTGCACTTTTCCTCCTCCTCCAAATCGGTCTCTCCTTGATAAGAGACACCGCATGATCATCCTCTTCCTCTTCCTCCTCCTCTCCCCTTCTCCCTCTCCTCCTCTCTGCCCTACGGGTCGTTTCTTCTCAGGATGCACTGATATAGAAGTGCATCATCATCTCCACTCGATACCGTCTACCGTACTCCTCTCTTCCCTCTCTTCTCTCTCCTATCTCTGTCCTTGTAACGACCTTCTTGTCATACCACTTACGTCCCCTCTTCCCATCTCAACGAAGGGATGTCAAAAGTGAACATCCACAGTCTCTCTCACACGAGATAGTGCACACCATCGAGAGAGTGCTCCAGTTATTCTTTCAAAATACTGTTCGGTCAGTGGTCCGGGAAGAGATGACAGTACAAGAGGGGAGGAGGGGGTAATCTAACTGGTCTCTTCTTTCCGAGAGAGACGAGTCAGTCATCACCCCTCTCCTCCTGGTCTACAAATGCCGTCAAGCGAAAAGAGACGAGTGAAAAGTACACCAAAATGATGATGATGGACAGGTCAAGTCTCGGTTATTATAACCATTTTGACCGGCTCGCTCCCTCTATTTCCGTGTACCCTTCAGGGAGACGAAAATGGAGGAGGGAGAGGAGGGTTAAACACGATGCGAATCCCAGAACCGAGGGACCATCAACATTCTCTGCTGCTCTCAAGTGATTCGTCCATTCGTCGAATCTACCGTAGTCGTCGCAAATGCAATAACTGCGGGTGATCTAACCGTTCTCAATAGAGGGAGGAGGAAGGTTCTCAAACACTCACAACACACGCCGATTCACATTCTATCTCCAGTCAGAGAGAGTGGAGGGAATGGGGAGAGATAGCCGATTGGTCGGATGGCGGAAGGGATGAATGGGGGGGACATGGAGGGAGAGGCGAACGAGTGAGGCAAAACAGCTGATTCGTAATGGCTGGGTCAACAGTCGGAACAGTGAAGAGGAAGGGAAGACGAGATGGAAGAAGGCCATTCCATTTCGACACCCCTTGTTTTGGATACTAGATGATGATCGTGAATCACTAAATCCCGCCAAAGGTTACGCAAACCACCCACAGACAAATTGTTCCTGGAAATTGAATCATCCAGTTGTTGTTTCCCCTTCCGGTCATCTTGCGAGCTGACTGGTTCACTTTGCTTTCAATGGCAGGCCAATCATCCGAGTGATCGAGAGGGAATCGAGGGAGGGGAGGGAGGAGAAGGGAGGGAGGGGAGCAGAGAGTTCCGGGAACAATCGGTTTGGGTTCTCTATCATCATCATCACACTCCGCCACTCAATGGTCAATTACATAATTGGCCCCCCTCTTCTTTCGCCATTTCGTTTCACCCCCACAAATTGGCTGAATTTGTGTGCGAACGGAATATTGCGGGAAGAATTGAGGGAAGGAGGGACGGAAGGGTGTGCATCTCTCGACTGCCATCTACGAATTAGAGAGAGAGAGAGAGATAACGGGAACAGAGGAGGGTTCCTTTCAAATGAGTCGTAGTCGAAGCGTGGGAATACCATTTGGGACGAGGGGAAAGAAGGAGAGGAGTCCATCTCAATCTGATTCACTCTCTCATCTCTCCGACTACCGAAAGATGTCAAGAGACGAAATGTGACAATTACTAACGATAGAGGTTCCGTGGGAGACAATTCGTCTCATCTACTGATTCGTATAGACACAATTTGGGGGATGTGCGAGATTGTTTTCATGGTCTCGATATTCAATATTGACTGAAGCGTCAATTCAACCGGAATGAAGTTGGTGGAACCTCTCGTTTCCTCGTTTCTCACCGCTCTGATTGTGTTCATAATCGGTATGGATGGCATGATTACCTCTCCCTCTCTCCACTATTCAGTCTCGCTTGACCTACCGCCTCCGCCTCCTCTCCCCCCCACCTATCATCTCTCCATTACAACAATATTTCCTGACTGGTTACTGGTTACACACCAAAAAAATGTTGGGAATCGGAATGGAGGGGACTGGCTTGGGGGATTCACGAAAAAGAGATGTACGGTTATCTTGCTTCACTTACAATTAGGTTGCAAAGTGAAACTGAGATTCCACAGGTAGGCCATTTTCCAACCATCCTCATTCCACTTCCAGCCCAGTTTCAGAGTTGCGCGCACTTAAAACTGCTTGATGAGTATACGGTCAGTGAGTATCTTTAGCCTTTCTTGGACCGAAGTGCACTTTTGGAAGGATATGGAGAGGGGGAGAAGGAGGAAGAGGACAGTAGGTATAATTACCAGGTGCAATCAATTGTAAACGAGAGGAGAAGAAGAAAGAGACTGTGCAAACCAAGTATGGAAATTGTCAGTTATTGAATCTCGATCTTTCCCGCACTATCATACACGAAAACCCTTGGATTCAAACCCGAGTGTTCAACCCGAATGCGAACCCTTTTCTCACACCCCTGCCAATCTCATCAATCACTCGCAGTCCTCCTTTCCAAACCGTCCATCTTCTACCCAATATCCGATAGATAGACCATCCCATTCTGGTACTCTGTGATTACCCGAGACACCTCTCGTGGACAAAGGAAAGAGGCTGCGACCAGATTGGACAAACCCGGGGGGTTTACGGATTCGTCGAATACATTTGGGTAAAGCCACTCCTAACAAAATGATGATCATGCCTAATTCCGTTAAACAAAACAACCGGTCGAAACAGACCTGTACTCCTCTCTGCTTGAGATTCTCAATTGTATTCATCGTCCCACTCTTGTGCGGTTGGAAACGATCGATGCCCTGCAACGAGGCAATAAAAATATTAATTAAACCAGTTGTCGATAACTCAATACAACAACCTCTCCATATCAAGGTACGGTATCCTCACCTGCTTGTCCCTATGCACATGGTACTGCAGAAGCCGCCCACACGTCTCCTCCATCCACTCGATCAATTGAGACTCCGATCGCTGCAAATTAAAAAATTGAAAAATCGACATATATGAATATATTCATTGTCTACTGCATCTACTGCCAAACACATTCTCCTTTGCCTCTCATTCTGATCATGCAGCGCCAAACCATCATGCCGTAAAGTCAAAATTAGTCGAAATTCAACGTATATACATAGGAAAAGTCAGGTGATAAAATCGCCAGAACCCCGGGTATGTTTATGCAAAAATCTCGAAAATCGGCTATATTTTCGAAAAACCGGGTACGTTTTAGACTGCTAGGTACTTCTCCACGTTACCCGAACCCTTGTAAACCGGGTACGTTTACGGATTTTTTGGTAGTTTTTGACGACCTTTTCCTACTTTGCGTATATAATTTTATTGATTATTGATACACGTTTTATTGGTACCTATTGCAAAACATATTTTTCTTTCCTTCTTGTACCAGCCAGTTTGTCGAAACTCAACTTTTCAAAATAGCTTCGTTCTAATTCGTTCTAATTTGCTGCTTGTACCTACCATGGAACACCAAACGACTGAGTTAAAGATATTTGAGTAAAAAAAGAAGAAATAATAGAAGAAAAATTCCCTACCTCGCCCCTCATCCTCCCACTGCTCTCCTCCATCTCTCTCGTTGTGATGAGACAGGCCTCGCACTTATCGGCCATCACGGGAAGAGCATCGAAGGAGAGGGAAGAAGGAAGAAGGGAAGAGGGGATGAAGAGAAGAAGAAACACACCCGTCGATGAACCCATTCAACTGAAAATTTTATAGTTTTATCCATTCCCAACGCAATCCTAATCCACCCATTTGTTCTTTGCCAATATGTACATATTTTCTAATTATTCCCGAACTCATGTTTCTACAACCAAATTTAAGCACTCCCAATCCACCCACCTGATTGATCTTTGATCTCTCCCTCTCTCTACTGATTGTTCTTCTCAGTCTCGTCCTTTTCTCCCACTTCCTCCGCTGCCAACGGGTTCTCCTGCAATATTCATTTATTCCCGTACTCCCAATGTTCGTCTTGTCCTATCGAGGCGAAATGGGAAGTGTGGATCCAGAACGATAGGTAAATCATGCATCGCACTCATTCCATTACGACTAAAGTTGTATTGATAGACGCGAACGTCCTTACTGTCCAGCCCATGTTCTTTCCTTTATATTCTCCTCATACCACACCGCATCGCCCTTCCCTTCCCTCCACTCACGTGCAATCGCTGTCTCTTCCTCAGGTAGTACTGCCACTGCAGGATCTGCTGGTCCTCGATGAACTTGGCGTTGTGCGCCGTCGCGAGCGCCTCTCTACAAGAGTTCAAAGATCAGAGACCAAAGATCAAAGACCAACCGGAAGTCAGCCGACTGGAGGGCCTCGAGGAGATGCAGGCACTGCGGGTACTTGAGGGCACTGCAAGGATTCAGGAGTTAGTGATTCAAAAAGGAAGGTGGTCCAAGATCAATGATTAGAAAACGCCTGTATCACTCATACTATCCATCAAAACCCGAAAAGCCGTGGACCATTTTCGCATGTCGTTTTGCAAGTAAAATAATATTTTAGCATTAGATGCACACCAGGAATCGAATGAAGGAAGATTCACTTCTCTTGTACTCTTTGTGAAACTAGTAATTCACATGAATAATCGTATAACACAAAAGGCTCAAGTTTATTCAAAAATATTATTAATTTTTAACTCTGCGAACTGCAACTAGCAAAGTTTCAATCATTCTCTCCTCTTACATCATTCATGAAGCTAGAATTCACAGGAATGCGTGATTTATAAATGGCGCAAGGCTTCCAAACAATATTATTAGTTTTAATTCTTGAGATTTCATTAGCGAATCTTCAATCTCACACCCCCTCTTACACCCATCGTAAAACCAGAATTCGCATGACAGGAATCATAACACACACAGAAGATTCGATAGGATTGGTAGGACAGTCAAAACCACAATAACAACCGAAACCAAAACAAAAGTTTGCTCACCGGGCGTACTCCGGCCTCTGCCAGTAGAGGAGGTACTTGAGGTAGTTCACGAAGGACTCCTCTTTGAAGTAACCACGCTGAGCGAGGACTGAAATAGGACTATCACACATTCGATGACTGAAAACAGATATTTCCCTGTTTCACTATCTAGTTATATCCGTTCCCAGAATACAAATTCCGACGGTTCCCTAGATTGGAATTAAAAATAATCCAGTGATAGATCATTCCGGAGTACTAAAAACATGTGCCCTGTAGTTTCACTGTCTCGCTATAACCTTTCCCAGAATACACATTTGATTGTAGCGGTCTATCTTCACTAACAAATAAAATATGTGAATATCACGGTCAGGACTGTTGAAATGTATCGTTACGTATCTATTTCTAATCCAAATCGCCTCTTGAACCTCGTCCTCCTCCCAATACAAGGAAAATAGTAAGAGAAGTTTACCAAGTCGTTCTGCAGTAAACTCAAGCAGCGCCACAGTGGAACTTACTAATGTACTGAATGGAAACTACGAGGAAAGTGAAACAATAGTCCCCCCTCCTTGACTCACAAGTGAGATAGTGTGGATTGGCGAGTGCCTGGACGAATTCGCACTCTGCCTCGAATCGCTTCTTCTGATCCTCCGCCGTCTCCGACGAGAATACGATCGACGCTGACATTATCGATTGATTGATTACGGCAGTCTGAATCCCACACGGAAACAACACTACCAACCACTTCGACAATAACAACAATACCATTAAAAAGGCAATCGTACTATTGGGTGACGGCTCCAGGATGGCTGAGTGGAGGAAGTCTCTCTTCCGCTCACTTCGACGCTTCTCCTTCAATACTTCCGGCGGTTACCAGGAAATAATCACAAATGAGAAAGGTAGTCAAGACCGGAAATCGAAACCGAATGTCTGCGGAGAGATGAAAAACGAATTCGACTGGGATTAGTTTATTCAGGAACGCGTACAGAGAAACGAGGGACTTGAGGAATTCTACAGTAATCATGAGATATTGAGTAAATTAAAACGAGGTACGATAAGTTGAGATCTTAATGAGATATGAGAAAGTGAATCTAACCGTGAATGAAACAATCGATAAATTAGCATGCAACAACATACGAGATTACAACAAAATGAATGAATACAGAGTAAATAGTGGAATGCTAGATAAAGTAAGGCGAGATAATCAATCAACGAATCAATCAATATTCCATATCATCGTCTTCCTCCTCCTTCACTCCCGTCTGATTCTTGATCTGATCCTGATTGCGGTACATGTCAGCGACTTGCGCTGCAGAGGTCGCGTCTTCTCCGTTCTTATCGTCACTGCAAGAGATCAAAGATCAATTATAACCCCTCAAAACTACAGTAATCAACTACCGTATGGTGCAATGGATATCCCTCCACACTACATTATGTGCCCAGTCCATAGCTACAGTATCCTATCCCGATCGACAACAGACTTACCGTATGCGGATGAATCGAGGGAATCGCAGTGAGATGCCCTTATCCGCAGAGACGAGTCCACGGGCTGCGAAGTGGCGAGGGGAGATGGAGAGATCGGCGCATTTCACCTGCAAACCATTTTTAGAATAATCAGTTTTGTGTTTCATCGCCAGTACATTCTCTGCTATTGTAGGTTCGAACTAATCCTACCCATTTCACTCTAAAATTAACTCAAATCCTAGAAATAACGAAATAAACGACCCTCACTTGCCAATTCAGTGTTTCGATTACCATACATACCACACTAGTTCAATTAAGTTCATCGCACTTTTCCCATTTCCTACAACAACTCTAAATGTCTCTCTTCGCTTAGAACATCAATCCATTCTGTGTTTCGACCAGCATGCTTCCCACATCGGTTCACATAATCCAAGATTTCCCAGATTGCCCATTCGCTACACAACAATTCTCTCCTCGCCTACCTAAAAGAACCCGCATTCTTATTTCAACATTACCCATCCTAACTACACCTAGATAATTCATTTCTTCCTTTCCCCTCACCTCGAATAGGATCACGGGTTCGAACCACACATCAGGCTTGAGTGTCTCGTCGTATGCGTAATACGAACGCGGCTGAAATGTATTTACTTTGTCATTATTTCGCACATTTGTTTCAAATTTCAACCAGTGAAACTCGTGTCACATTGACATTATGAAGCACAGTGATCGCCTGATTTGTATTTAGTCAACAAAAATTGTCTAGCGTATGGTTTATAAATTTTTCTCGTTTTGCATTGATAATCTCCATTATTCTGTCTCAAATCACCAACCTTGTCCATTTTGTGCTCCTCCAGCAGTTTGTGCTGCTCCTTGAGATCCTCGTCCTTGAATCCAGTGCCGATCTGCAATTATTTTAACACTAGCAATAATGAAAGTTAGTTCCCGATCGCTATCAGAGTACTATATCCTCCTCATCTACCGTACCTTGCATATGCACTGGTACTCTTCTGATTCCTGATCGTAACACGCGAGCAGATACCCACCGTACACTCCCGTTCGCTTGCCCGTGCCGTAGTACGCACCTGGAATCATCGTGTTTCACATGGGGAACTAATTGTAAGGGATTCGAGTTAGGCGTTTCTTCATTTTAACATGATACGCACTAGCCACAACCGCGTTTCTGGGATGTCATATAAAAGTTTAACCACTCGCTACAATGCTGAACCAACATTGCTCTCGAAAAAAACCAAAATGCGCTCGAACCTCAATTTTTTTTATATTATCACAGATTTAGCGTTCCAATGTATATACAAGTCTATTGTGATCGACCCTAACTCGCTATCTCAATCATAAATGCATACAAATAAAATTTTTTGTCTATAATATTTTGAAAGATAATAATAAAACTAACCAATGACAACCAGATCGAGTGTGTCTCCCACTCCCTCCAGATAATCCTTCTTCAGCTTCAACCAATTGTGCGATCTCTTCGCTATCTCGTAGGACGCATTCTCGTCCAGAGTCTTCACCATCAGACCCTCGCAGTTGCCCTGAATTATCGTATTTTTGTGAGTAATTAATACATTCCTAATTAGGATAACAAATCTTCGCGCCGCATCTAAAAAAATTTAGAATAACGAAACGAAGGAACTAATGAGATAGATCTGTGAAACCGCATTCAATCTGGAATAGAAAGTACCTTGATGGCCTCCTCAAGGAAAGTGGCGATCTCGTCTGTATCCGTGGAATCGAGATCAGTCGCGAAGTGGAAGAGACCCTCCACTGGCTTGAACTTCTCCCTGTAATCATTCAATCTATTTGCAGCATAGAAAGAATCAATTACTGGCTTATTCAACGCTCTTACGGCTATCGAACATTACAGGCGCGAGTTGAAATGTTTGAGCACCTACAGAGCCGAGTTGATCGATTATTAAAACCTTTCGCGTTCTTACACCACTCATGCAAATCCCCCCCCCCCCCCATCCCACAATCCCACAAGAAATTAAAAATTTCCCGCCAAATGGAATTTTTTTCATAGATTTGTCAATCTCCTTATGATACATGTTCGAAAAAACTCGAATCGGGCAATACATTTTACAGCGAACATGCTTTAGAAACCAAATAGAGCCTAATCTAACCTGAGAATGTTCCTCCTCTCTCTGAATGACTTCGTCACCAGTGGTTCGCCGTTGTAGTAGAGAAGATCGAAGAGGAAGACGCACACCTTCACCTTGATCTCACTGTCGCCCGCGTTCTCAAACATACAATCATCAGGATTAACCTTCATTTTCAACCCTACTAATCCTAACCACGATTGAAGGCTAGTGACCATACATTTTACATGAAACATTAGTGCCTCAAAACAGATTTTAATTTAAAACGCTAACTTCACCAAAACTCAGTATTTCTTTTTAAAAAAAACAATCCAATGAATATGAAACACAGCAAAAACGAGGTATTTCAAAGTGAAAGACTGCATCAGAATAACTAACCTTTCTCTTTCTCGTCGTGAGTACTTGGAAGGGGAGGATGCTCTTGTTCTCCACGTCCCATGCAACCACCTGAAAGAAAATGAATCAGAGAGTTCTGATAGATTTTAAAAATAATAATAAAGTTCAAAACATTTAAATTAAAACAAAAATGACCTCAGTATCGACGACGAAAGATTTGACGTCGTCGCTCATGCACTGTTTGATCTGCAATCGATCCATTCATCAGAGATCAAAGATCAATTCACACTCAATCGATAATTGCCTCACATTCTCGATGATATCCGGGTACTTGGTCGTGTTGTTCTCCTGATTCCTACTGAAGATGTGCACCCTCCCGTCATCTGATTGATGGATCTGCAAATTGACATTTGTAAAAAAAAAAAGAACGTTTTTTGAGGTGACTCGATGTTTCACTATAGTTACATGTAACGTGCACTGCCCTTAAGACCGATACATCTATCAGTGCAGTTGCAACAAAAATTTTTAAAAAGGAAAATAAATAAATCAAATAAATCTACAGACCTGTCCTCTCTCTCCATCGTACTTCCACTCACACGCAAACTCGGAATCTCCGAATCTAGAAATAAAATTCATTTTCGAAAATGAATCTTAAAATACCTCTTCATAATCTCGGCGACTCCCTTCGTGGGGTGGGCGAGCATCGGCTTGAGGGGCATTCCCGGCCTGGAATCACAATTGAAACAGTTAATTGGGAAGGTGTGGCGAAAACAAGAAGCAAAGCAACGAGGTATATGAGTTTTTTCGCCACATTTACATCGATTACACTACATTATGGCATTTAACACCACAAAACACCAAGGTATGAGTTATTTCAGCCGTGGAGTTTAGAGTCTCTTTTCATCTGCGACTGGGATGGATGAATGGAGTGATAATTCAAAGATCAATCGGAAGTGTCTCCACTCACATCAATTTGCACTCCTTGTCGATATTCTCGAATCCTCTCCCTTCCTCGGTCGACAGAGCAACAGCGAGGATTTTATCGTAGTCGGGGCACTGACTGGAAATGGAGAGCATTATTTCATAGGCTCTACCTGAATCGGATCCGAAAAGCTCCACCTACAAACAAGGTACATTCAAGTATTTTCAACAGTGTAATTGGAACATTGACGCACACATTTTACCACTTTCATATTGCTATCATAGACCATAACTCATAACTCCCCTCTGAAACCCCCTTCTCACCAGTAGGTCGTCTTGAGTAGAAGTGCGTGCTTCGCCTTCAGTGCTTCCAGTTTCTCCGATGCCATCTTCAGCTCTGCAACGAGCATATTCAAATCGATCTACCGCGCTGATACATTCGAATCACTGTTGGTAACAGTAATACTCATCCGTAGAACAGAACCCATAAGTTTTGAATAAATTTCAAATAAAACTAGAGGTAAATACTTTGGCATATTTTTCTTTACAAAACGCCGGATATAACAATTCCCGCCCCTCTTTGACCGTACTTACCCTTATCCTTGAGATGCTTCATCGTGAATGCGTTGGCAATGGCGACGAGCACACTCTGCTCCGCCAGTCCGATGCGCATCTTGCCACTGCAAGGAAATGAGCTAGTTTATCCCATTAAAATACGTTTTATTACGATATTTATACATGGTAAGGCCTTAAAAATACAAATAAAACGAAAAAAATTAAGAAAATAAACGTAGGCTTACCTGAGTGTTCGCACGAGGAATCTCGCTTCGATATCTTTGCATGCGACAATCAACTGCGACATCATATCCACCTTCTTGTTCATCGACTGTAAAGGTTAAAGTTAGGTTAATTAAAATTGATCTTTAATTTAATAAAAATATAGTTTTAATTTAAGAAACGCGTAATATCTTACCGCATTTCCGGTGGAATTGGCGATATCTTTCAGTTTAGCGAACACGTCCGAGACGTAGAGAGCCTTCGACGGGAAGAGTGTCTTCTGTTTAGTACGAGACTCTTGGGCAACAATACCTGCAAAAATGTAATTTGAAGGATAGCATGAAATTGATCATCTAAGTAGTAAAAAATTACCCAGATCTCCTTTAGAAGCGAAATCTTCCTTGATTTTGTCCATTTTCCTTCCAGTCGCTTGGGCAACAGCCTACAAATTTTGTAATCAAAATCTGTGATAAATCTGTCGAACCTTCATGAGTGAGTGGTCAGCAATGCCCAACTCGAGTCCAACATAGGCAGGAGCGAGCTTTCCCACACATAGATACACGCATGGGATGAGGTCCTTCGGCGATTTCTCGATAATCTCAAAGAAAAAAACTCTATTACAACAATTAAATAGAAGCGACATACCTTATTGAAGAATTTAGCGAGGATATCGATAATCTTGAGTCTGGAAAGAGAATGATAATGAATATTTTGAGAAACTAAGTAATACCTGCCGCTCTCGTCCTCAATCTTTTCGAGTGTCTTCGCCAGTTCCATGTAAGGGACTCTACAAACGAGAATTAAACATTCAAAATATGAATAATAACAAAAGAAAGACTCACTTCTCTCCATCCTTCCATTCTACCACTGTGGGAGAGGCATTCTCCTTGGCGTTAGCCTTTCCGAAGAAAGACATATTCGTCTTCTTTGACTGGCTTTTCTTTCTTGAGCTCGCAAAGACGATCGATGTAGTTGACAGAGCCCGCTCGAAGCCCAATGAAACGCTCTCTGGAACAAAATCATTAGAATATATCACGTGTTATACAATTAGAACGCCAAACAGGATATCGACGTAAACAGACGGCGAAGAGATACGTACTTCGAAAGTGAATTACAGCAGCGAAAAACATGAGATGGCGGATCACGGATGCATTTAGGAACTAAACGAAATTGAATCAGAATATTTAAATCGAGATAACAGCGTCTAATTAGTCAACAATTAAGAAAAAATAAATTTGTAAACTAATTTCGCGCGCGCCAGTTTGAAGATTTTACGTACAGTATACATTTTCTTGAGTTGGAGCACCTTTGTTAACTTATAAATTTAAAACATTCGTTTTCCAAATAGATTAGGTACCACGGAGTAAAATTTCAAACGCGTCCTAAAAATCCTGTTTCGTTAGTGTGGGGTGATACCCGATGCAGAATCACGATAGCGTATCCAAAATTTTATAATATTTCCATATCAGCGAATAATATGTTATCATTCCAAGCCCCGCCCACCGTGGTGTTGCGACCGTTCGCTGGGTCATGACAATTCAATGGGT
>LS589904.1:262305-278276 GCA_900490775.1 Pristionchus maxplancki
TTCTATTTTTTTGTTCAAACCTCGAGCAGAGTTTAAAAAACATTTTGAAACATAAATCTTAACACGGCGTCACTAAAAACGTCTCCTAGCTAATTAAAACCAACAGGATGGCGAAAATGTGTGCATTTGAATGCAAATTAAAAGAAGTTCGCTACACTAGATTTTTTTCATTTTTTCACTGTCGATTCTAAATGTGTTTGCCTTCATAATAGCGCAAAACTGGAGAACGGCGTACCTGAATAATCGAAATACAAAAAGAAAGTGAATTTTCAACGTTGATTTGAATTCCCGGGCGATTTCAACGTTTCTCCGGTCGCAACCCTTTCCCCGGCTCTCGATTTTGAAATTCCCAGATAAGGGTCCCTACAAATAGATAATTTTTTTAATAGGTAAATCAAAAATCGCATGAACGGAAACATTCATCCGTCGTATTTTCCTATATTCTGATATAGTTAATGTGCTCCAACTGAAACATATCGCAGACAAGATAGGCCAACATCGATCGGTTCATGTCGCTATACGTTCTTACTGATTATGAGTAACGATTTAATTATTGAAAAGCACGGAAACTATCAGAGAATTAATTCTCAAAAACCGGACAGATTCTTCGCACAATCTGGAGATAAATGGGGCTTCTTCAGTTCGTTATGCCAGCTAGCCTGGCATGGATTCTCTTTCGGCACTACTGATTAAAGGATTTGAGGGTGAAGAATGCTCTTAGCCTTCAATTTTTATTCAATCCTCTGAACAGGGCAGCCTCATTTTCATATCAATCCTGGAAACTGAACCCCCTTCTATGTACTCTTCTTCATTTTCATCCACACTTTCTGCTTCACCATTCTCACTCATCTCATGTGGAGTGTTAGAGTAATTGACTCCTTAGTTTATCTACCCTGTCCAATGATGACCAATGATGAAACCTGCGAAAACTGTCAAGCATATCCAGTGGAAGAAATCCAAATGATAAAAACATCGTTAATTTCATCAAGATCTGTACTTATAATATGAAGAATGTTAGATGCGCCGTTTGTGAGATCGCCTTTACCCTCTAGCAAATTCAAGAGTGGAGAAAGACCACAGGGTAGTCGGGGTAAGAGATACGGCCGAGCCGAGAGCCGGCTTTTAGTCCCTCCATTTCTAGCGTTGTCTTTCGATTTCGAAACTTGAGCGGGAACTCGTCTTCATTGATTGCCATTGTACGCTTCTTATGTTCATTCTGTTGTTCACATTCGATCTTATTCACTGCTAGAACATCCGTGATGAAACGTTTTGTCTTGCCATGCGTTGTGCGGTTGTAAACTTCTCCTTTTTCGTATTCTATGTTTCTCAATACTTTTATAAGTGCGAGAGAACAAATGAATTCCTCCTTTACTCAGGTAACAAAATGGATCTCGATAAGATCCTCAAAGAAGGACTCGATCCTCTTCCTCATTTCCCGAAAAAGGTAAAGAGAGAACTTTTGTTTTCCGGAGTTGTGCGTCGTAATTGATGAATCTCTGCAGGTTCTCGATTCAACGACTCTTCTTCGGGCAAAGGATAGCGAAAGCGACCGCTTACTGAGGGTTGGTTCAAGTTTTGTTTTTATCTGCCTCTTTAAAGAAGGAATTCCACGAATATTTTCAAATCTAGATACACAGTGAAGTTTTCACATAAATTCTACCACAAAGCTTCTTCAATCTCTCATTATTTATGATTGTGAACAACCAGTATACAATTTGACTGACGGAAAGCATAAAAATGGCATTGCAGAATATCAATGCGAACTTGGTGGGATTCGCCAAATCGCTGAAGAAGATGACTGCGGAACAGAAGAAACACCAGATCGAGAAGATGGAGGTAGATATATACCGATCGTATTGAGATGAAATAGTCATCACTTGCCTTGATTTCATTATTTGAAATTCTGCTATGACTCAGATAAAAGTCTATCAATTTGAGAAAATGTATGAGAAGGCGGAAGAGATGGCTGCAGAGAAGGTTTCCATCGCGGGGCGACTCTACGATAGTATCGATAGCGATATCAGAGTGATGGATACGACTACCAAGGTGAGCAGTCAGTTGCATTCGCAATGGAGTTATGGTTAATCCCATCTGAGAAAAGGCTTCACAATAATTGGCTGTTTTCCAGAAGCTAGATGTGGGAGTGAGAAGAGGTCTGAGCAGCGATGACGGTATGCACTTTTTATATCAGAATTCTTCTTTTTTACTGTTTTCTTCTTGAATATTCATTACTTTTTGCAGAATCGGAGGTTTCCGACGGTCGTCGCAAGAAGAAGAAGAAAAAGAGTGAGTTACCCCTTTTCCTGAAAGAACCTTCAATGCCGTAGGGTCAGCCCCTCTTGTCTCCAAACCAACTATCCTTTTCGTAACCGTTCTCTCTGATTCCAGCGGAGGAGCCAGTTCCATCGAGCAGTTTGGTGAACGTCGAAATGCCCGTCGATCCCTGGGAGCCCATCTACTGCAACTGCCGATTGGTGAGCATTAGACTGATGAACTGTGTAGACTAATAGCAGAAGCGGATGATGAATCTCTTCTCTTGCAGGTGGCATCGGGAGAGATGGTGTGCTGTGACAACGAGAACTGCAAGGTGGAATGGTTCCATTTCACGTGCATGGGAATCAAGAGCCCCCCTCCGGACGATGGTCAGTATCCATCCCATTGCAAGGAACCAAGGAACAAATTCGTTACTTAGTCCACCACTTGTTGTTGATTGTAGTCGATTGTAGTGTAATGTTGTTGATGTTCTCATCACTATCTGAGAGATGGACTATCTTTGCAGTGAAATGGTTCTGCGAGGCGTGCCGTGGTGACTTCAAGAAGGTTCCCCATCAATGGGATTACGAGAAGAATTGTCCTCCTCCCGAAAAACCAGAGAAGAAGAAAACGAAGAAAGTGAAACAGGAATCCGACTAAGGTGTCGTTCCATTCGACTTATCGTGTTCTGTATAATTTCCCCCCTTCCTTTGATATGCTTTGTTGACGTAATGCCACCCAAGTTGCATTGTTTCGCCGCTTAAATGTTAGAAATGATTCATTTGTTTCAATCGACCCCCTGTGTTTTGCTTTTATCTATCGCTCCAACATGTGAGAGATTCTCATGTTATTTGTAAGATCAGTTGTATTTGTACTACAAATTGTGTTGAATAAAGATCGGTGCAATCGGAATCGCACATCTTTGCACGTGGGCATCTTCATCAATCAATAATCTGACCTACCGTATCCTCTGACCATCCTGGAACTATCATTCGCATTCCGAGTATCAGTATTTCGAATGATTTATGGTAGAATCTCTCTGACTCTTTGATCTCTTCTCAACGTACCGATGAGAGAGTGTGGGAAATGAAGAGAGTAGTGAGCAATCGGCTTATAGGAGTGTCTATAGGGAGGAAAAGTATCGATAGACTCTCCCCTCACTCAATCAAACAATCAATTGCCTACTTGTATAACTCTCTAATGTTTACCCTTTCAAACCTTCTTTGAGCAAGGATGGAAATTCTCTTTCCCCTCTTCCTCCTCCTTCTTCTTTTCCACTGCATTCCATTAGTCGACACAGCTTCTAACTGCTTATTAACTCTCCACGCCTTCTCCCCTCTCTCCTTCTTCTGATCTATCTCCTGACCTACTCGCTCCGCCCCCTTCGTTCCTCCTTCTGAATTTCTTCCTGTCGATCACATGTATTTATGAGTCAGATACCACTTTTATTGCCATCCGTCCTTTCTCTTCTCTTCATCGTCCACTTTCATTTCATCCATGTTTCATTTCAACATCTCATTCTCCCCCCCCCCTCTTCGTCTCTTCCTTTTTTGATCTACTCCCGATGTTTGCCCGTTTCAGTGAACTCGTCTCGTAATGGAGGAGTACAATGAATTTGGCGAGCCAATCAAATCGCTCTCGAGGGAGAAAAGTAGGAGTCAGCCTAGTGGATTGGACAGAGTCAAGAGTCTTACGAGGAAGTTCTCCGAAAAGAAACAACGGTCAGTTTAATTTGATATTTCACACATAGAGAGAGTTTGCGAGTGCCATTTAAAAATTAAGAATGATAATAAAATTGTATTTTTTTTTAAAAATGTCATGAAAATAATCAGTTCCCGTTCCAAAGCCGTTTTGCGAAATAGCTCGTCCGCTGAGTATAGCAAAGTGACGAGAGAGCATGTGAATTGAGAGAGCACGAGAGCGCTGCACTGCCCGAATCACATGTGTGTCTTGCCTTCCAAAAGATGTTTTCGTCTTTTTGGCTTTACGACCTTCTCGTCTAAATGCCCCCTCTGTCGTCTCATCCCTGTATCGACCCCTCTCGTCACATCATCCATCCCCCAGTGCACTGTTTTTCTGTCGATTCTCGTCGCAAGTCTGTCCATTTCAGGAAGGACCGAACCATGGCAGCCTCTACTGAGCTCACCAAAGCTGAAAGGGAGGCCAAACCACAGATCAAGATCGGCCATTACATCCTGAAGGATACGCTAGGAGTGGGCACTTTCGGAAAGGTGAAAGGTACGTAATGGTCTTTGACTCTTTCACGTTTCTCTCTCTTCTTCACGATCAAATGTACCCGTTATCGGCAATTGTCTCTCTTTCGATAATAGACAAGTTACGCATAATCCTTATATTCATAGTTGTTTATCTGTCCCTACGAAATCGAAAGTGCGTGCGAAAGCAAAGGAGTGTTTTTCTTATCTAATTGATGAGAGAAGAATCGGGAAAACAGAGAGACATTACAGTGGGAATTCACGAGGCCACGGGATACAAGGTTGCCGTGAAGATTCTGAACAGACAGAAGATCAAGAGTCTCGATGTCGTCGGCAAGATACGAAGGGAGATCCAGAATCTGTCCCTCTTCCGACACCCTCACATCATTCGACTGTAAGCACTCTATTTACACAATAAAATGTGTCGGCTACTTTGAGAGGACTTGATGTGTATCAACCACGCTAAATTGGATAATAAGCTTATACTTTACAGGTACCAAGTGATCAGCACTCCCACTGACATATTCATGATAATGGAGTATGTATCTGGAGGGGAGCTATTCGATTACATCGTCAAGCACGGCAGGGTAAGCTTATTTTCTTTATTATTCTATGATAATTATTAATTTATGAGACATCTAACCGATTTAAAATTGCAGCTGAAGACGCCTGAAGCACGACGATTCTTCCAGCAGATTATCTCAGGTGTGATTTTAATTAATACAACTTTTCTAATTATTTCTGACGATAATTCCTCCGCTGACGAATATGAGCAACTCACTTCTATATAAACCTAGTGTCGCAATTCAATGAGCGATTGAAGGTTTATTTAAATATAGGGAGAGTGAATAAATAATATAATTCAGGAGTTGATTACTGCCATCGTCACATGGTCGTCCATCGAGATCTCAAACCGGAGAATCTCCTTCTCGATGAGAGAAACAATGTGAAGATCGCCGATTTCGGTGAGACTTCACGTTTATTTGAATCAATTTCCGCAATAAATCTTATTTATGAGTTGTTCTGAGTACAAAGAGGCAACAATAAATGGTTGAGGTCTATCGAACATCATGACTGACGGCGACTTCCTTCGTACTTCCTGTGGTTCTCCCAACTATGCCGCGCCCGAGGTCATATCCGGAAAGTGAGTACCCCTTTCTCCCGTATATAACGAAGTTACAAAGTACGAAAGAAAGAAGTCAAACGAAACTAGATGCCGATGGATCTAAAGGAATGGAAAGCTAGAAGAAGCAAATACATAAGTTTTGCTATTTTTTAGTGAACTCCCTTGAATGTATTGTACCAATCGATAATCTCTCGATAGAGTTTGTCAGTCGCTAACTAGAGTGGAATGGTTAAGAACAAAGTGGTCTTCTCTAATCGCTAACCCCGCGATGGAATCCCCCTCATTGCAGACTGTACGCGGGTCCGGAAGTGGACGTGTGGTCGTGCGGAGTCATCCTCTACGCTCTCCTCTGTGGCACGCTTCCCTTCGATGACGAGCACGTCCCCACTCTATTCAGGAAGATAAAGTGTACGTTTCATTAGTTATTTAATTAACCAGTCTACCCCTTCACCTACAGATTAAATTAGCAATGGGTCTAATGGTAAGCTTATCGATAAAATAAGCTTTCGATCTTATCATATTTCGTAATCAATATGTGCGCGCGAGGGTCTTTTTGGAAACGTGTAAATACGTGTCGGAACTTATAAACGGGAATGGTTAACAAACATCAGAAGCAGACCTTTGCGCTTTATATAGTAGTAATGATATTTTAATCCTATTTTTGCGCATATAAAAGGTGCAGTTGTTCACTGTGTTTTTATTTGTTTACCTGGAATTCTCCCCTCAAGGATCACCGGGAACGACCTATTTTAGGTGTTGTGAAGCACGGGTGTTTTCACCTCTCATGTCCCTGCGCGTGACTTCCTTACTCTGTCAACAAATTGTGTCGTGTCGCTGGTGTTTCCTCTAAGAAAGTGGGCATGCGAGAATGAGAGAGGGGTTGCATAAAATGAGGAAGGAAATGAAATATGAGAGGGGGATTGACGTAGATTCCTCGATTGCAGCCGGCATCTTCCCCATTCCCGACTACCTCGACAAGTCACTCGTCAATCTCATGCTGCACATGCTGCAAGTGGACCCGATGAAGAGAGCGACTATCAAGGATGTCATGTAAGTGAACAATTATTACGCCATTCAATGGCATGCAATACTTTCATATTTATAGTTGAAATATCTAACCAAACCACAAGCATGATGTGGATTCACCCTTACGTTTTTAGCCAAACAACATCGGGGAGATGGTTCCGTGTAAAGGGATCAGACACCATTTCCCATTAACTAAGTGCTTTTTTCCAGCAACCACGAGTGGTTCCAGAAGGATCTGCCCGTGTATCTCTTCCCTCCCGTCAACGAAAGTGAGGCCTCCATCGTCGATATCGAGGCAGTCAGGGAGGTCGCCGAGGTGCGCTTCCTTCTCGTAATTATTTATGCCAATGCAATGGTTTTTGATGTATCGGTGTTCAGTAAATATGTGGGATGACATCACCATGATGATAATCCTGTTCTTCTTCTGGCGTGTGAATTATTGAAAGAATATCACGAGGTTTCATGAGTAAGGATAACACTGTCTTCTATGTATGGCCAGAGTAGAAGAAGGGATTGAAATGATTCCTTGATTGCAGCGCTACTCGGTGCAAGAGGAGGAGGTGACGTCGGCCCTTCTCGGCGACGACCCCCATCATCATCTCTCCATCGCCTACAATCTCATCGTCGATAACAAGAGAATCGCCGACGAGAGTGAGTTGGGGAGGAGAATTATTGAGATGGAGCAGATATCTGTTAGGGAAAGAATTTGTAAAATCAAGAGAGCTTAGTATTCTTGTAAGCTACATGTAGCTTACAAGAATATGAAGATTGATCGATTCATTGATTTTGTTGAGTAAATAATTTAACATGTTGTTATAAGAATAGCTGATGAGATAATTTAACACTAGCTAGTCTCATGTTTCACGTAGCTTACAAAATAGGCAGGTTGGATGATTCGCGGATTGTTTCGACAAAATAAAAATAATATAATACATTTTGCAGCGGCGAAGCTGTCGATCGAGGAGTTCTATCAAGTGAATCCGAATAGAGATGTGGGAGGGCACAGGCATCCCGAGAGAATCACTCGTGAGTTTATTTTTTATATTTTAAAATTACATTTTGATCTTTTTTTTATCAATACAACCCTTCCTCTACAGAGAACGTCTCGGCGAAGATAACGTCCACCCTCGAGTCGACGTCACCTGCAGCGGGCGATGCTGTGGCTGCAGCTGCTGCAGGCGCCGCAGGTGCTGCAGCCCCGAAGAGTCCCCACATCAAGAGGGCGAAGTGGCATCTGGGAATACGATCTCAGTCGCGACCCGGTCAGTTAAATATCCTGTTATCTTGGCGATATCTTGTTACTGACTTAACTGAATAAGTCGCAGAATGTCCTTTTTCGATTAGACTGTTTGAAATTGCAATTCCTAATTCTGCAGAGGACATCATGTTCGAAGTGTTTCGTGCGATGAAGTCGCTCGATTTCGAGTGGAAGATCCTCAATCCGTACCATGTCATCGTGAGGAAGCGACCGGATAATCCCGCCTCCGAACCAGTCAGTTTCGAAAACAAGGAGTGAAAAACAATAACAACAACTCTAATGACAATAATAACAATAACATTGCAGCCGAAGATGTCTCTGCAGCTGTACCAGGTGGATCAGCGCTCGTACCTCCTCGACTTCAAGAGTCTCGTCGATGAGGATGGTATGTGACATTTTCCAAACAATTATAGCTTGACCATCATAACTTGTGATTAAAGTGAAAGAGCGATCGGCATGGTCCAACAAAAATTTCTGTTTAAAAAATGAAAAGCTTGATGAGAACAAAGTTGGTAATCTGCATTTGAGTTTGGCCTGAAACAGTGTTTAACTTGTTTAACTCGAGTGACAAGGGAACCCCATAAGTGGGCAGACCTCCCGAGACAATCCATTGTCACCAGGCGAAAGGTACCCCATGTGGAAGTCCAAAACCGCTTTGAACCGATTGGGGATCGGTTTCCTAAGAACCGAAAAATGAATTTGAAAATACGCCTATTTTGCGTGTAAAAATCCAAATCGCCTCGCGCAGGGTAGTGTTAGCGAAAGAGAGACAGGCAAACATGCCTCCGTTGGCGCAGCCGGTAGGGCGCTAGCCTTGCGTTTTGCATGTTGTGGGTTCGAATCCTTTTAAGGGAGGCCTCTTTTGCCGTATTTTTCAAGCACTCCTTGCTGTTTACTATGCTTGGAATCTTCTGATTTTGACTGGTTAATAAGAGTGGAAATTGCGTAGTGTAATTTTTGACTGATGCTGTTGATGATATTTTGTACCTCCAGAAACTGAGGAAATCATAAAAATCAGAAGATTCCAAGCACAGTATACAACAAGGAGTGTTTGAAAAATACGACAAAATAGGCCTCCCGTAAAAGGATTCGAACCCACAACATGCAAAACGCAAGGCTAGCGCCCTACCGGCTGCGCCAACGGAGGCATGTTTGCCTGTCTCTCTTTCGCTAACACTACCCTGCGCGAGGCGAATTGGATTTTTACACACAAAATAGGCGTATTTTTCAAATTCGTTTTTCGGTTCTTAGGAAACCGATCCCCAATCGGTTCAAAGCGGTTTTGGACTTCCACATGGGGTACCATTCGCCTGGTGACAATGGATTGTCTCGGGAGGTCTGCCCATTTATGGGGTTCCCTTGTGAATGAATTCCCTCTTCTTTCCAGCCGGCAGTGCTTCCTCCTCCCGTCACGCCTCCGTTTCGATGCCTTCGAAGCCGAATCTGAGAGGAAGCAGGGCGTCCTCCCTCCCTATGCCCATCGATGTGAGTGCGAGTTGAGAAGAGACTAGGGAGAGTTTGAATACTGGGGAATGCGTAATAGAGTATGCACTCGGAAGGATTGAACAGGGTATGCGTTCAATTTTTAGAATTAATTTGTGAATGCTCTGCTCATATCTGAGTAGGCTCTAGGTAAATTTTAAAAATAGTGACTTCTGGATTACGAATTTCATTATTCCAGATGGATTCATCCCCTCCTCCCTCTCCCTCGGGTGGTAAACTCTCTCAGACGATGCAATTCTTCGAAATGTGCGCCTCTCTCATCGGAACTCTCGCGCGTTGAGCAATCAATGGATTACGGTAACTCCCTCCCCTCTTCCCCTCAGGAATCATTCCTCTACTCGAGTATTGATACTGTATTGAGTGGATACCGTACTCCCGCTAGGACTACCGTATCCCGTTCCCCTCTGTACCATCACTGAGTCTCTCTCCTCGTCCCCATTCGGGTCTATTCCCATTCTACTTGCTCCTCCCTCCCCTCCCCCCTCCTCTCACTTCCTCCCCTCCCCTAGTGTACAATACCCCAGTCGTCTCTCTACGGTAGTTGTGTCCATATCGGCCTCGATCGATTATTATTGTTATTTTGATTAGAAGAGATTCAATAGATTACAACCATAATATTGCCCCGTTAGACAGCTACTTCCCCTTTGTACGCATCTTATCGCGAAATTCTTGAATTCGTCTAGACCACTTCAGTTTGCTATTTTGAATTCGGAAGTTCTCTCCTCTTATTCAATCCTTTCTAAATCTGCTCGTTTGTTTTCGTTATTCCATAGTCTATCTCCCTCTCCTCTCATTTTCAATCTAATCTGTACTTCGTATTATGCTCTCTACATGTTTTATAGTTGTAAATGTAGTTCTAGTGAGGGCGTTTGTCAGTTCTCGATACCTAACCGCCCTAAAAATAGTAGACTACCGTATATAGCCCCATATTATATTCGCCATGTACATAATCCATTGTTCGTTTCCTGTCCCATGTCTCCCTCTCGAGTTTATCTCGTTTCTAAGTAAACTGACAATTGTAAGTAAGAAAATGACTACTTGGAATGGAATAAATGTAGATTGATTCCATTGCAATTCGTATAATTCGAAATTCGATTAGAAGTGGTTCAGGATGGGGTATGGGGATGGCAGGATGGGGCTGTTATCATTAAGTTTTCACATTAAAAGAAACATTGTTAAAGTTTAGATGAAATTCTGCTCCCTGACGGGCGTATGGGAGGAGTATGATGTTATTCCGGGTCAGCGTTCAAGTGCCTGATATTTAGTCTTCCCCAATCATTGTTTTTAACGGTGTATACTCCGACTTGTGCATCTACTGAGTCCTCATCGTGAAGTGCTTCCAGCTCAATTTTCTCATCGAAGTTGTGAAATTTCTAAAAAGAATTACTTAGTTTATCGCAGTTTGCACACACATTGAAATATACTTACTTGCAACAGATTCTCCACTTCTTCTGATGATATTTTATTATTAATGATCAATTTCTTACATCTTCTACCGAAGATTCCCCGAATAAAGGGGACAATCAGGGCATTTGAAGATGAGGTGCGCAATGAGATATTGATTGTCTTCGCAATCTCTGCTAGTTGAAAGACAAAGTCCATTGCGCCTTCAAAGATGGATTCATAATCAGATAAATGGGAAACAAACTCGACTTCGATTGAGCGTTGTAAAATGGGCGTATATACTATTAGTTCGAATTTTCTGTAGCAGAGAGATTAACGGAGTGCTGAAGGGAGCATTTGTACAGTTTCATGTGAAATTCACAACGTACGAATCTTTCCAGCCTTTAATAGACAGCATTTTAAATTTTTCCGCTTCGAAGAATTCAGATAATATACGGATTATCTCCGTATGAATATCTCCATATATATTAAGATATTCGAATTTCGTCAGTACAGTAAGATATTTTAAGTGCTCTAATATCTTTTTGATCTCTTCTGGCACTAAGAAAAGTCGAACAGTCTAAAATAAGACGATCATATATTGTCAATTGTATAATATTGACATTGCAGCGAGAATTTATATGGACCGATCTGGGTGATTTAATTATTTTCAGCATGGTCAGTGCATGAATGAAACATCGCTCCCACAAGAAATAATCCCGACGATTCTTAATTCCAATAGTGAACATTGTCCTCCCATCAACCTGAATTAAAATTAGATATATATTAATGTCGAGGCTTCTAGAAGAAGCTTCTCTGCTGGACGAATTACTCGAACAATGGCGTAGTTTGGAGATTGAAATCTGCTATTTATTTTGCAATCAGAACTGTTCACATTTGTCATCAATCTTCCTTAATTTCAAAAATATTTCGGGCTCACCTTCTTGGAGATAATAACTGAGTTAATCACCGTTTCTCGATCTCTTGCTAGAGTACAGACGCTATTGTTGACTGCTTTGCTCATCTTGGAATGGGTGATGTGAACACAGAGAGCATTCAAATGAAATTCACACCTGTCTGAGCTGTAGAATTGTTTCTTCTGGCAGAAAATCGCAAATTTTTCCGAATAGACTGCTTCGAATATTCAGAATTTCCAAGGGGACTTTACTCATTCTCTTGTCGAAAAAATAGTTTGTAGTCAAAATTGTCAAATAAAAGCATACAAATATATAACAGTTATTAAAAGAAGAATCTGTGCCAGAGGGTAAACAGCGGGCAACAATTTGTATGAAAAGCATTTTTTTTTAAAATACAGCGTGTGGATCACGCGTCTTACATGTTAGCATGCTCTACTCATTTTTGGATAACCATTTCAAATCCTATCAGTTCTCGGTTTGTTATCAGTTTCTAATTTCTTCGACGAATCTAAAATATTAGCGAAAAATGCGAGTGAATCTTCCGAATCTTTCCCTAAATGTATTCGGAAGAATCTGTAATTTCATATCTAACAATTCTATTCTGCAGCTCAGACAGGTGAAGTTTCAATGTCTGACTTTCGTATCAGCTCATTTATTTGCAGACGAACAAGTCCGTGAACGAAAGAGTTTGTGCTCTCGTAGGCTCTCGAAGAACGGTTGTCAATTGTTTGATTGTCTCCAGAAGGGTAGTGTTTTCAGCAACAATGTGAATTAAAACGCGTTCTCTGTAAGAGCGGGACGGTCGCATACAGGGGGTGGCACAAGGATTCAAAATGGTCGGATTGAGCTGAAATTTTCTATAGGGATTGCCTAGGGGTCGGGTATGCTTCCACCAAAATTTTAGGTCGATTGACCAACTTTTTGACCTAGATACCAAAAAATTTCAATATTTGCCCTCATACGATACGCCATTCGACAGAGCATGAAAAGTTATGTTTACAGCTACTTCTTCGTCCATTTTGGATTTCATCTGCATGAGTCATGCATGAAAATGTGCAATTTTTAGAGGTTTTGAATTTTTTTCATCTCGAAGATCTCATTTGCACCGATCGATTTTGTGCTCATTCGATGCGCCTTGCAATTCTCCATCGACATGATTTTTTTCAATATTTATTTCGACCACTTAAGGCATGAAATTTCATGTTTTCTAGCATGCAATCGCAGACGCAGGTTCGAATCCGCCTGCCTACATGATTTTTTGCAATCCTTAAATTCACTCCAAATTATGTGTTTTCTTCTCCAAGACACTTACCATAAGTTTACATGTTGCTTGAGGCATTTTCGAAGTGCAATTGGGGTCATTTCTATTCCCGTCGCAGTCGAGCACTTTTCACATAAGGGTCCCCCCTTAGGTCAGATACAATCAGTGAGCAACCAAAGGGGGGACCCTTATGTGAAAAAATATGAATGAGGTCATGTCAAAATAACCATGTAAAAATGGTCAAAATATTGTCCCAATAGCGTGTAAACATATGTGAAGTGTCATAGAAACCGAAACACATCATTTGCAGCGAGCAAAAGGTTGGCAAAAGATCATGTAGGCAGGCGGATTGGAACCTGCGTCGGCGATTGCATGCTAGAAAACATGAAATTTCATGCCTTAAGTGGTCGAAATAAATATTGAAAAAAATCATGTCGATGGAGAATTGCAAGGCGCGTCGAATGAACACAAAATCGATCGGTGCAAATGAGATCTTCGAGATGAAAAAAATCCAAAACCTCTAAAAATTGCACATTTTCATGCATAACTCATGCAGATGAAATCCAAAATGGACGAAAAAGTAGCTGTAAACATAACTTTTCATGCTCTGTCGAATGGTGTATCGCATGAGGGCAAAATATGAAATTTTTTGGTAGGTCAAAAAGATGGTCAATTGACCTAAAATTTTGGTGGAAGCATACCTGACCCATAGGCACTCCCCACAAAAAATTTCAGCTCAATCCGACCATTTTGAATCCTTGTGCCACCCCTCTCTCGTTCTTACAGAGAACGCGTTTTAATCAAAAGATTATGCTTACAGATAAATGGGAAAATTATGCTTTTGTTCGTAATTAAGAGTACCAAGTACTATTTCCAGTTCATTTTATGTTTCATTGCCTTACTGAGTAAGCTGAAGTTGACATCAAGATCCCTTCAGATAAAACCCTCTTATCATGTACACTGTATTCTGCGTAAATTAAAATTTCCGTAAAGCATTTCAGATTTTGGAAATACTTGATCTTTCGTCAACGAATGCGAAATTGTTTTTCCTTTTCTTGAAACCTCTTATTGTTTTCACCGAATTCGTTGATTTTCATGTCAATGGACATCTTGGTCAGGAAATAATTTTCATGCTTTCTGAATTTGCTGAAGGGAAACGTCTTAATTATGCATGCATAAAAAACTGGAATGAACAGTAGGAGTTTCAAAAATTGCAAAAGTACAATTTGAAAATTTCAGTGAACCATGGGTCGAATTTATTCGGAAAGTTCGAATTCAACAAGTAATCGTCGAGCTAAGAATGCTTAATTATGGTGAAGTTTTTCCCCATACATATTCTGACTTTTAAAGGGGGAGAGGCACGAACAGAGCTAGAGTCACCATAGCCATAGGGTATATTCGGCTTGCACTCTCCATTTCGCACGCTCTCTCACTTTGGCGCAGGGTCACTTGGCAGACAGCCAATTGTTCATATCTCGGTTTGAACTCAAAGTGATGCTCAGACAATGAGAGTTTCGAAAGTGTAATCGGGTAACGACGACCCATCAACTCACGTCGAGAGCTCAGTTAGCCAGATATTCATGCCTATCCCCCTTTAATGCCCAGCACTGCATACTAATCGAATTCTATACACAGATACTGTAGACTTAAAGAAGGAGAAATATCAAAGTTTGAGTGCCTATACTGGAAACGCAGTCTTGTAGCTATCTCCAACCATATCAGAATTCTGAAAACCCCGTGTTTGTATCTGATTTCTGAACCAAGTTAGAGCGAGTTGGCTGCGAGCCAAGTCACCCTGATCCCAGGCAACGGGCGAGAGAGCGTGCGAAATGGAGAGAGCGCGGATATACCCTCTGGCATAGTTGCCGTTTGCCATCCTTCCTTCTTTAATGTTTACGACTGCAAATGTTGTGAAATCGATTGTCATTGATATTAACGAATCTCCATCTTCGAATTCCATGATTCTTTCATTAGTAAAAGGAATTGTTAACAGAAAATGTAATAAATTAATCATAAAAACCAGGAGCATTGTAATGTCAATGGAAGAAACGGAGAAACTCATCCAAGTTTGTTTATTTGACGTGTGCGAAGCTACGATCCTGTCATATCTTTTTCAGATCTTCTGCCTCTTCGACAAGAAAATTAGTTTTCGTGGATGGTGCAGTGGGCCGTTGATTGATACACAAATCGGAGTTTACAAAGCGAAAAACACATACGGCATTCTCAGAATCGCGCATTGCGAAATTGATATAAAACGGGTCAAACTAAAATTGCCGAGACGTTGAGACAGTTGAGTAAACCTCGCTCAAGAGATAGGGTAAAGTTACATTTGTATTACTAAATTTTGTTAGTTCGGTAGATGAACTAATTCCGATCAATATTTGTGACGACATTCGGATCTTTTTCTCATATTTCATTTTTTTTGCTTATTTATCAGTGTTTTTTCTCTATTCATCAATGTAACTATGATTTCATTGTTTGTTATCTGTTATCATAGCGAATTTATCGACATATTCAATGGAACAATTTTTATCATGCGACAATAGGGAGTCTGAATGAAGTGGTGAATACGATCAATTGGCTTCTTCTGAACTTGTTTCTGAGTCTTCCAATTTATTGTTGTCATAGATGTTGCATCCATCTTCGGAACTGCAAAGGATTTCAATGATCATGGGCAGAAGAATGGGCAAGAAATTAGGCGAGGAAGACTTGTACAAAATATCTCTTCTTCACTCATCAGAATTACGCGTTTTCTCACTGCGAAAACGCGTAATTTTCCCTCTCATTCTGCTCTCTCTGCTCAATGGGGATTGGCCGTTGTCCTCAGAATTACGCGTTTTCTCACTGCGAAAACGCGTAATTTTCCCTCTCATTCTACCCTCTCAGCGCGCACTCAACTGGTCGTTTGTCGCATTTTCGCAGTGACAAAACGCTCAATCTTCGATGGGGGCACGCAAAGGATTACAACACGCAAGGTATCAGTCAATTATCACAAGAACTTAGCTGCAGATTGTAGATGGTCGCGGTGGAT